>JAOVVB010232949.1:0-10283 GCA_028570985.1 Heterobranchus longifilis
AGTCACTATCTCATAACAAGAAAAGATCTCGTATTACGAGATCTTTTCTTCTAATTTTTTGGTATTTTTACGAGATAGCACCTCATAACTACGAGACAAGGTGTGTCATTGTTTGTTTCTCTGTCTTTTATAAATGCAATGTGCATCTGTATTTATTTATGGGACTTTGTATTGATGAATCACAGAGGACACTGAGGTCATGTCCTCAGTATGTTTCATGAGAATTACAGGAGAAGAAATATTTGAAAGCAATACAGAATGTCTGAGAGCGTTCATGTATTATATTGTATTATATTTTTATATTTTGAATTGTCACTGCATGGCAACTACTTTTCTTTTTTTTTTACATTTCCACCATAAATTGATACATAAAAAAATTACCAAAATACAGGAAATTACCATTGGACATTTTGTTTTATTGATCAGTTTCAGTGTTGTTAAAATGTTGTTACATTTTTGGGGGAGAAATCCTGAGAAACATAATACAGAAATATGACTGACGTTTTTTTCATTGATAGAGCACAAAGTGCATATATCGCAGCGGGTGAACCTGAGCAACCAGGAGAAAACCCGTTCAGACATAAATCAAGTTTCCAATTAACCTAAGGCCGAAACCTTAGGTGGGGGGGGGGCTGAACAACCAGCAGCACCCTGCTCCATCGAGTCACGCTTCTTTTGCAGTTTGTTTTTCATTTTCTGCAACTCGGTCTGTCTGTCATCCATCTTTCTGTGAAAAAACAGAAAGCGTCTCCTCTTCTGTTTCATATCCAGACAGATGTCCTCCAGTAAGACCTTCTCGTCCTCCAACTGTTTCTTCTCCGTCTCCCATCTCTCTTCTTTCTCGACCATGTCCTTTAAGAACTCTTCCTGCAAGGCGTTGGATTCTGCCTCCAGATTGTTCTCTCTCTCTGTGAATTCAGCGAGAGTGCTCAGCATCATGCTTCTGTTTTCTTTGAGCATTTGAGTGCAATCTTGTTTCACCTTGTTGAGGTGCAAGATTTCAGCGTCTCTCCGTTTGATCTGGTGCAGCGCCTCGTTAAAGGTCTTCCGCACTTCAGTCTGCACCGCCTCCCAGCCCTGTTCTTTCTCGGCCAGCTCCTTTTTCAACTCCTCCTGCATAGAGTCGTATTTTTCCTGCCAAGCTTCCTCGATCTGTCGCTCTTTGCTCTGAAGCAGGTTTGCGGACTGCTGAGAGAGATCTTCTTTCTCCTTGTGGACGCAGGCGAGCTGGTGAGTGAGCCCTTCTTTCTCCTGGTCGAGACGCAGGATTTCTGAGTCCTTTAGGCGAATCTGCGCCTCCCAGCCCTGTTCTTTCTCAGAGAGTTCATTGTTGAACTCCTCCTGCAGAGCGTTGTGTTTTTCCTGCAAAGCCTCCTCGATCTGTCGCCATTCAGCTTGTTTCTTCTGAAGGAGGTTTGCGAACTTCTCAGAGAGATCTTCTTTTTCTTGGCAGAGATGCAGAATTTCTGTGTCCTTGAGGTGAATCTCTGCCTCCCAGCCCTCTTCTTTCTTGGCCAACTCCTCCTGCAGAGCGTTGTATTTGGATTGCCAGT
The DNA here is from genome assembly GCA_028570985.1 of Heterobranchus longifilis. NCBI lineage: Eukaryota > Metazoa > Chordata > Actinopteri > Siluriformes > Clariidae > Heterobranchus > Heterobranchus longifilis. Next base: position 1,554 of record JAOVVB010232949.1, read on the forward strand.
CTACATCGCTCGGTTGGAGTGCAGCTTGTTTGGTCTGAAGCTGGTCCGTGGTCTCTGTGAGCTGGGAAGATAAATCTTCTTTCTCCTTGTTGACGGAGGCGAGCTGCTGAGTGAGATGCAGGATTTCTGCATCCTTTTGGCGAGTCTGCACCTCCCAGGCCAGTTCTTTCTCAACAATTACATTTTCTAATTCGTCCTCCATAGCATCGTATTTTTCCTTCCAACTTTCCTCAGTCTGTTCGTCTTTGCTCTGAAGCTGGTTTTCAGACTTCTGAGAGAGACTCTTTTTCTCCTTGTTGCTGGAGGCAGGCTTGTGAGAGAGACTCTCTTTCTCCTTTTCGTGATGCAGGACTTTAGTTTTCCTGCGGTGGATCTCCTCCTCCATCTGCTTTTGGGGACGTGATGGAGAGTCCTGGGCAAAGTCAGGGGATTGTTGACGCTTCTTTCCTTTTTTCTTCGTCTTGGCACTGCTTGTTTCACAGTTGTTGGAAGACAACTGGCTGTTCTGGCTAAAGTCAGGTGATCTTTGACGGTTTTTACCCATTGCACTGTTTTTAACACAGTTGTAGGACAACGGGTTGTTTGCCAAAACTATCTGGTCCTCTGACGAATATCACTTCTGTTCGTGAAGGAAGATGAATGAAGAATGATACAATTTGGTCAAACCTCTCACTTATACTCTCTGGAGATTCTATTGGCTTTATGACTCATCAAAGCAAAACCAGAATCCTGCACCCTGATTGGTCCATTTCAGGTTTGATCTCTGATGTCATATAGAACACATTCAAATATTTGTGTGTTTGTGTGTGTGTGTGTGTGTGTGTGTGTGTCTGTGTGTGTGTGTGTGTGTGTGTGTGTGTGTGTGTGCGTGCGTGTGTGTGTGTGTGTGTGTGTGTGTATGCGCACACGTGCGCGCGTGCATGTGCAAATGGCCTGTTAGCCATCTGAAAGCAGTTTCCCTCCCCTGATGATGAATCCCTCATATGTTTTTGATGTCGTCCATGAAAGCAGTTTGTGCATTTAGACTTGCAACCGCACCGCGCCCCATTTCCACTGGCTCATTTATGCACATAATAAAAACCTCTGCACGATTGTATACCCAATTTGCCAGGTGGTTATTGCTTTCTAAATTGAATGAGCCACCCTAAGTGTGATGGTTCGAAGTTGTACGCAGCTTAAAGGCACCGTGATAGTTCCACTGATTTCAGTAGAAACAGTAGAAGAGCAAAACAACAAAACACACAAAGGAGAGTTGACTTGTGTAAAAGGAGCTGACTATTGCAACGGAATAAGCTGGAGATGCTGCATATCATTCCCATAGAGAGAGAAATTTAGGATACTTGTCTTGTTCTTTGCTCGCTGTGACAGCAGCTCTCTGCAATTTGGGACCAATCCTCTATCGAATTTCTTTCTTTGTCCCTTGTCTTTTGTGTGTGTGTGTGTGTGTGTGTGTGTGTGTGCATGTGTGTGTTGTGTTTTTTTTCCCTCACAATTCAAGTTGGATTCACCACATTTAATTTGTAGCCTCAGTGTGTAGGCGAACGACAAAGAGGACATTATACTTTGTCCACACTGTCCATGAATGGGTTTGAGCATGAAGTCTGTATGTGGGCTTGTATGTGTTTGTGAGGCCTATTCATACCTACACATGTGACACAGGCTCAGCCTGCCACAACTTTGATGTTTATGTGACCTTGGCCAGTTCATTCTCATTGTGGTGATGCAACCATCCCTTCCTCTCCTTCCTCTCCTCCTCCTCCTCCTCCTCCTCCTCCTCCTCCCCCGCTCTGACAGCGGGGAGGTGGATCTGCACGGGAACCCCGAGGTCATTTTCACCGCCAAAAAGCAATAAAAATGCACTCCTACTTTTAATAAAGCAATTATAACTCATTGCAGAGTTCAATTAATTTTAAGTTTTCCATTAGGAGAGAAGTCTGAAATTGCCTCAGAATTGTTAGAAATTTTTCACACCAGCAATGCACTGGTACAATGTAATGCTTTTCACAGTTACTTTAAAGGGCACATATTATGCTCATTTTCAGATTCATACTTGGTTTTTTTTGGTTTCTACTAGAACATGTTGACATGCTTTAATAATGTTCAAAAAACACATTATTTTTCTCATACTCTCCATTTGAATAGGAGATTTTTTTCTTTCCTGCTGCTGTTTCGCCATAGACTCACCCTGCTGTGCTGTGATTGGCTAGTACTCATTATGTTGACGCGTCCGAAGTCAGAGGTGGTAGGGTTAGGCCAAAGGGGATAGATTTAGGGTTATACCTAGCCAATCATGGCACAGTAAGGCGGGACTAGGCGAAACAGTGGTGGGAAAAAAAAGGAACGCATCTGAATATACCTGTATTCACCCTCTGTCTGAAATGCTCTGTTTTAGTCTCTTTACAATTTCCAGCAAATACTCCACAGAGTTAGCACACACTTCCTGATTAAATGTTGCTCTATTGATTTTGTCCTTATTCATTCTTAGTTTCTCGTTTGTTTTTTTTAGGTGCTGTGTATTTGGAAGGAGGCTTGGAGGAGTCCCGGCAGCTCTTTGGTCGACTGCTTTTCAACACAGAGGTAACTGACAAACGTATTACTCTGCTCTAATTTGGTTTCTGCCCTTTCCCACTGTAAAAGTAAAAAAAACATTTTTGATTTATTATTTATACTTTCCTATCCTTCCTGAGTGCTTGTAGGTGAATTTCCACGGCACCACACTGTAGTTTTATGTACAGGATGTGTATTTACATGAGCATATGTCTCTTTCTCTTTGTGCACACTCATGTTTACACATCAGTCATAGAGATGAGCTGCAGACACGCTAGACAAGATTTTCCTATTTTGATTTGTGAAAGACATAACTGTAATGTTTTCACCAATCTGGCCTCTTTTTTTTGTTAAAACCCACACACTGCATGTTTTGGCAAGCACCACACATTGCACGATATTGAGGTGTTGCCAGCCTCAGAACCTGAGATCTCACATAATCTTGCTTTACCCTGCCATACTTTAGCTGCTTATTGTGTGCACTGTACTGATATGCACAAAGATAAAACAATAAGAGACTGAGAAAAAATAAATTCTGGATGAAGCCGTAATATGGCTTGTATATTTTGTGAAATGAACTGGTGTGGAACATTGCGGTTTGCCACCTGCTATTGTTTGCGAGTGCGTGTGTGATCAGCAGGCATGAATAATTGATGAATGGATCAGTATTTGCCTTTATCCTGGAAAGAAACGTTACGAGTCAATTAAATAACTTGCAGCACATCTAATATGTAGCAGCAGGCTTTATTCTAATTGGCTATTGAGGATGTTTGTCTGAGATTCAGTCGGTGACTCCCACACACTACAGGACACATGGCGACCTATCAACCATGTTTGATCAACATCGGTAGTCAGAGCCAGATCAGAGACTTCAGGGCTAAATCTTTGAAAACCTCACACCACAAAACAACTGGGGAATATTATATCATTAACTGGGGATCATCCCTCCCAAAACAAATTTTGCTGGAAATACAAAACTATTCAATTTGACTGAAATACTTTTTTAGACTTTATTACTTACATGATTTTCTTCTGGGTTTGGGGGTTATAATTCAACCAATAAATCAGTTTCAAAGTTTTTATTTACCATTTGTTCCACTTTAAATGACAAAAAATGCCTTGATTTGGCACCACACTTGTCCAAATTCACTATGAATCTTTTCTACTGCATGGCCAGCCATTGTGTTTGAGTGCCAACACACCAAGTATTTGTTTCCATGTGCAGAGCTGAAACGTCCTTGGTTCTATTTTACTGTCATCCTCTGGCCATGAAAGTCAACATCAGTTATCAATTTCTTGAGTTGTCATGAATTGGAGGTCTTTATTTTCATGATGAGAGATTCCCTTGTAAAGGCCGACTTTTAAGAGCTGCTAAACATATGTAGAAAATATATAATATGTTAAAAACACTTCAAAAATGTCAAGTGCGTATTATAAGTAACCATGTTATAAAGAGCAGGCAGAGGATTGGATACATTGTCTGCATCAAGACTGAGTTAAAAATTGCAGTCAACATATAGACAGAAACATACACTCAAACATGTCTTCTAAAGCAAAATAAGCCACATTGGACACATCACTATCCCATCGCTACAAAAGATAATTGCTGTTATTTGTTTCATCACTCAGGGAGACAACAGATGAGAGGAAAGTTAGGCACACTCAAGATATAATTTCCAGATGAAGCATCCCTATACAATGTGTAAAGAAAAGTTAAAGATGGGGTGTATTAGTAGCATGTTTTATGGGGAAAAAAAGGGAACCCAAGTAGATAATGAGTTTATCAGATTCAGAATTGTTTAAATTGTGGTAAATCTTAGATAAAATCAATCTGTCTTTTGTATAGTAAGAATAAGAATAATAACTATAAAACTGCATCACAGGATCTTAGATTAATGGCAAATAAGGACATTCAAGCGGAGAGATGCAGGCAAGAATAGACAGGAGCTAAACCTTTCAACTGGAGTAAAAAGCAATATCTTAACATCAGTTCTAATGGGAGCCTCTAAAAGGATAGCCAAATGTGGGATGTGTGATCTGTATCTTTTGTTCTACTTTTCTACACTTCTTAATTTTTTGAACTGCTGGAGATCAATCAATACTGGTCAATACTTTCTCAAAATCTAAAAAGGATAGAGAACATGATTTAACTACCCTTTGTACTTGGCCTTCAAAGTTAGCGTAAAGACATCTGTCCTGTTTTTGATAATGTTTAACGATAACCTTTTTCTTATGTCAGCCAGGCAACACTGCACAGAATGCACAATTACGTAATTGTACATATAGCTAGCAACTGCATGACAATGAAAAGAGACACCATGACCCTGAGTGATGTTACCAATAGGGAGCATGTATACAAAAAAACACATAGGGGCCCCAAATGGAACCTTGAGGAACTCCACATATAGAAACCACAACAGAAAACTGTCAGTCAAATAGAAAATAATCTAGTGTCTGTGATTCCAACACAGGAGGTCTCAAGTAAAATCTATACAATTATGATCACCAGGGTTCAAACTCATGGTATATTGATTATCGAATGGCCGTTAACACAAAGCCAGTTGCTGCATAGTCAAACTAACCAACAAACCTCAAGAAGCCATGCTTTACACTGATTCTAGAATGCGTTAATTGGCCCTAAATCAGAGGTTCTCAAACTTTTTTCAACTGAGGACCCCTTACAAGACAGAGAATATATACCAGGGACCCCCTTGTGTATGTCCCTTGGTATAATTTGACGTAGGCTATGTTTTATACTTTTATATGCTTGAGAGAACAACACAAGACAGACATATTCTAAGAGTCATAGTTTTGTTAGATTACAAAGTAATCTATGAACTATTATCAATTTAAAATGCACATTCTTCAAGGAGGCTTAGCTGAGAAAAAAAAAGCTTTGCTACCGACATACCACAAACCCCATTCAACCTGACAGCCAGTCATGTCAGTTGTGGTACTGTGACAATTCTCTGCACAGTCCAAGTTGCCCTGCAAAAAAACCTTTAAAGTGCATAACAATCAACAATAAAATCACAGCCATTAAATGCAGTCAATGTGCTCAACTCCACTGTGAAGTAAAGCCGCACACTCTTAATGTAGTACAACTATGGATGCTGAGGGAGCATATTGGTTAGGTTGCTTGTGACTGAGATTCCCAAGAGAAGTTGTGCAAACCAAAGTTGAGTGATTCTCAACTTTGGTTTGAAGTTTTTAGACATGGAGACTGAAATAGGATGACTTGTCACCCCCCCCCTGCTGAATCCTCCTGATGGCTGCTCTGTCATACAAAGCTGAGAGGAGACAGATGGACACAGACCAGAAAGCCAAACACCAGCCGGGTGGTACGATCGGTATGGGGGTGGGGGAGTTGTGGGGCAGACCAGAGAGATGGACGGACAGAGGGTGAGATGAGAATTGAATCCTGCATTTCTAGCTGAAAACAACAGAATGGGTCTTCACACAGCACATTACCAAACTAATGAGAGGCAGTGCAAAATTGAAGGACTCTACATTTCTTTCTTTATCACACCCTGGACGGTTTTGCCGCTCCTATTTGTCGGTATGGTATTCCATTCATACATGGGTGATCAATCCCATCCCCTCCTTTTTTCTCTGTAACAGGATACTGGCTGGTCTCTCTCCCCCCCTCTTGTTTTCTCCATCTTTCCTTTCCATTCTCTCACTCCAGGATGACATTTCCCCCACAGATGTTTAGCTCCAGTCTACTTATGACAAGTCAACACAAAAGCTCCACAACTCCAGAGGCAGAATTCAGAAGTGACTACCTAAGACAAAGCATGCATGTAATTTCCACCTCAAGACCTAGCCAGACAAACGGTCGCCCCAGTTGTTTCCCTCTCTTTCTGTTATTCCGTAATTGGTGTGGCATTCATGGCTGGAGCGCAACAGTTATTTCCGTCCCCTTGTTTTTCTCTCAACATATCACCTTTGCTGGCACTGGTTCCCAAACAACAGGGCTCTTGCCGAAGAAGGAATCTAGCTTCATTGCACACAGAAGGCCGGAGGAAACAATAGATTCTAATTTGCTAATGATGTTACTGTGGAGGTTATTAAAGCATCAGCAGAGACGCAGGAAGCATCTTCTTCAGGGGGAGCTGCTCGATTGCTCCCAACCTGGACTCAACAGCAGTGCAATTGCTGGGAAAAGATGTTGATGCCACTGTTCTGTCCCGGGGGAAGTGCCTCTTTTGAGGAGCAATCATCATAATGATGATCTCACTAGTTACCCATGGGCTAATCTGTTGTCTTTCATTAACACGACCACACAAGCATACACTCTTAAACACCAAATGCAACAAAGGTTGCTGTGACAACTGAGATGGTCACCATGACACTGCGATGGTAGCTATTTGTGGTATGGCATCGCAGCCTTCCTCCCTCACTTCTGGGTGCAGTGCTTGAGCAGCTTGAGGTGGCATCGACGGTTTGAATCATTCAACCTTTTCTCCACATTTTGATATTGTTAACAGCGTATATATGTTCTGAAGTGCGTTTGTAAATCAGGTTTTAACTGTATTTTCTAATCATGACTTACTTGGATATTATTTTGGTCTCTTGGTACTCCAGCAGAGTTTGCTAGCCTTACATGCTCATACAGGTGAAATACTGGCTGACAACTCCCTCCATAGTAAGGTCACCTCACTGGCTTGCAGCAACAGTAACCCCTGTCTCTGTTAGGTGGATTCAAGCTAGATCTTTCCTGCATAAACACAGATTATTAATGTCCCTTTTTAAAAGAGCATCCACTGGACATGACCCTTTCTGAGAATGAGCGAGGGTTTCTATTTTCTCTCACATGAACCACAGACAATACACTCCACTTCTCCTTTCACTCTGCAAATCTTTACCCCTTGAACACCCCAATGTCCCATTCTGTTCTCTGTTGATGTCTGTGCAATTTGTATGCTTTGTCGTGCGACCACTACAGCCAATATGTCCAATGTTTGAATGAGAGTGCGCACGCCTTCTCCGCTGTGTCCTTGGTTTGGTAATAGCTTTGAGAATGAATGCATGCACACATTCACTAACCATTTTCCATTCACATACACGTTTCTGCCCACACTCACAGTAACTGTGAACGTTGTGCTCTTCACCTCAAATCATGTGATGGACTTCACAGTCCAGTCTACATTAGTTTTCTAATATTTCAAAGATCACCTTGACCATGCACTGACAGAAGCCTCCATTTTGGACTTAGGGCAGCTTTTATGTTCGTATTGATTAGCAACGCTATCTCTTATCGATTTCTCTGCTGCACTACTACGTTTGATGGATTGATTGGCAGCCTGTAGCTAGAGACCAATTTGTCAAGGAGCATTGGACCTTGTCGGAGAAGAGCACCATTATGTCCCAATCATGGATGGCTAACAATCCCAGGGGTGTGTGGAGGTAGAGAGTGTGTGAGTAGAGGGTATAGTGATGTTGACTATTCACGGTTGGCTTGTGAGCCCTGAATATGCGCAAGACTGAGCCTGCATCTCGATTCCCCCGTGGGTTATAGCAGCGCTGATTGAAGCCCACCTTAAAACGGAGATCATAGGAGGTTTCACCAAGTTGCCTTTCATTTTGCTTTTAATTTCAACTCTCATTATGGGTAGATCATTGACATTCAAATAAACATTTTTGCATATGTTTTTTTTTTTTTTCTTCCTTTTTTTCTGTTTGTAGCACAAGAGCTTCATCCTCCAAATGGCTGGGATTCAGCTGCTGCACATGATGATTTGTGCCCCCAGTAATTATACCTTCCTCGTGCTGGGAGAAAAAAAAAAACCTGTTGTTGTTGTTCTTAAATCCCCACTCGATGCTGGCTTAATCATTGTCTGCCTTGTCTTTGGAATGGCTGTAATTGAAACATTAGCTGTTCGGGTCTATATACAGCATGTGGGCGGATTGCGTGCGCCCTGCGGATGGATTTTAATCATAAGCCTCAATCACAAGCCGAAGCAACTTGTGTGTACTTCACTTCCTCCTGCATGTGTGTCCTAAGATGCATCACTTTCATGTGTATTTTACGGCAATCGTGTGGCTGCAAAATCATCGAAAGCCCATGTTGTATTAACAAGCAAGCTCCGTGTCGACTTGATACCTGCTATGTACTGAGCGCTTTTCAACTCCAGTCCCAGGCTAAGAGACAAGCAACCAAAAGGAAGCATTTGCTGAAAT
>JAOVVB010232950.1:0-10283 GCA_028570985.1 Heterobranchus longifilis
ACTTTCCCTTTAAGTTTCATTTGGTGTCTGTGTGCGTCTGTGACCACAAGTAAGTGTTATATTTGTATCAAAGAAGATATTAGTTACTGGTAGCAATTTATACATTAATATTTAAGTTTACCAGCTGTTTATTTAGCAATGTAAAGTGAGTTTGTATTAAGTGGCATCTTTTATCTGTGTAGTGTGTAGAGCAGTGTTTCCACTAGTGTTAAGTCTTCAGTACATGTTTTACATGTTCTACACCGTTTAATTCTGTAATTATGGATAGTTTAGTACCACTCGTGAGGTCTATGTTAGTTAACATAGTTGTTTATTTCCCTTTCCTTTAGAACCACACACTGCTACAGAATAGTGAGACTAGTGCCTGTGTATCTGTATATTTTAAGTTTACAATAAACCCTTTAAAGGAGATTCCTGCCTCCCGTGTCCTGACTAGACACCCCATATCGGTGACTAAATTTCCTAAGAGCCCCATTACAATACTATTCAGGTTTTTTTTTTCTTTGCTTTTTTCGACATACTGTACCATGTTTTTTTTTTGTTTTTTTTAAACTTTTTTCGACATACTGACATTTTTCAACATACTATAATATGATGATTTTTTTTTTTTTTTTCGTCAGACTATACTATGACTTTTTTTCACTTTTTGTGCCAAATGACATAGAGCATGTGAAAAAAGCCACCTGCTTCTAGAGCCATTATTACATGTCATTATTACAAAGTCATTGTGTGCCATAAAGAACAACCTTGCCATAGTCAGAATCTAATCAATCTGCAGATATTTATGGACCAATGTCATTTCAATGTCATTACATGATGAATTGCTATTACATGCACTGACCTCAAATACTAAAGAATGTATTCAAGCAACTACTCCTTTTTCTTTTGGTAATGTATTTATTGTCACAACAGATTACATTTACATGTTGTAGAGTTGAGTGAAGAACATAACTGAAATGATTTACAGCATATTTTTTGTTTTGTGTGTGTGTGTGTGTGTGTGTGTGTGTGTGTGTGTGTGTGTGTGTGTGTGTGTGTGTGTGTGTCTTTTTCATTTAGATCCAACTGCAGTCACAGAGTTCATGTGGAGTGCAGGTGGTGGCCACGAGCCATAGGAGCAGTGTAAAGCAGACTTATTTTTACTGCTGTATGTGCATATTTGTGTGTGTGTATATTTTGTTTGTGAGTGGGAGTAGACTGGCTGGATTTACTGAGGAAGAGAAAATATAGTTAACCCTTATTTTATGGCACAGATTTGATCTTGTCCATGCTGTCCATGCAGGGCAAACACTATTGTGTACCACTGTTCGTATAGCCTCGAGCACCTCACGTCTGCCAAAGTCAAAGCAAGGATCTGGAATTTCTTGCTACCACATAAATCTTGGGTGTGTGCATAAAGATTCCTGAGGAAGTTTAAACATAAGAAATGTAACATTCTTGAGCTTTTAAACTTAGTTTCTCTATAATGTATGTAAAAAAAAAAAATCCAATCTTAACTAATTAACAAATTCAAAACACATAAAAAACTATCCATCAAGGAATGGAAAGCATAAATTGCTGACTGACAATCCATAATTGCGATTCTGTGAATGGGGCGGAGAGTAACCTTTTATTCAGGTATGGGTCAGAAATAGGCCAGATTTTTTTGTGCCAGTGTAAATCCAGTCATGGTCAAGTGGAGATGATTTGTGCTAAGAGCATCTATTTCTCATGTGTTCACCACTCTTCTTACCGAGACCCTTTTTTTTAAAAACTCATCAACATAAAACATATCCCATCAAGAAGACATGCAAAATCAAAACCCACATCTGTCTCATTTGTCACCAACACTTCAAGTCTCCCTCATATTTACAAGTTTTGTGCCCTAAATTATCTCTTCCTTCATACAATCATTTACATACACTTCATTATTACAATCACTTCATTCATCCTCAAAGGAGGTTTTTTGTTTGTTTGAAGTCTGACGAACATAGAAGGGATCAAAATATTTTTCATGCCTTTTGGTGCAAGGGAGCATGTTGGCAGGTCTTGAATTTTTTTCTTATTCACCCCTTAAAATCCCACGACAGCAGGTTGACACCTTTTCTGTCCTGAAAGGCTCCTGTAGCTTGGCGTCTCAGGAGCTCTTACTGTGCTGATGTCTGTTTTTACACGAAGGTAGAGAGCATGAAAGAAGATGGAGTAAACCAATGAGTGACTCCAGTCTGTTAATAGAAATTGTATCTTTTTCTTCTGGGATATCCTGTCTGTAGAGTGCTTGATCAAGGAATACATCCAGCCCAGAAATCCACATACAGTGAGGGCCAATGAAGCCAGAAGGTGGTTTCCACTTGGACATGGCAGCGTTCAAAGGTCAAAGTTCAACCAGTGACACCAGCTTTTCCCTTCCTCCTCATGAAACAGTTGTCTTTTTTTTTTTTTATCATCAGGTGTCCTGGAAGATTGTTCTTCTTTCCTACATCTGCGGTGGTGTTTGTTAACATATATGTACATCATTGGTTACCATGACTGGTACTGATTAGGTGTTGTCGTGGCGATAGTGTGTGAGTGGCGTCCAGGCGTCGGCTGGGGGAGGGGAGGGGGTGGTGCTGTTGACTGGTGACGGTCATTGCTGGGGGAGTTCTGACGGCTGTTTCTTGGGTTTCAGAGTGTCTATGAGAGACTGGACCCCACGTTTCACGCTGGTGGTTACCCGGCGGGTCACCGAGTCCGCAGACGGCGATGAAGAGGAGCCAGCGCGTTGGGAGGGCGGCCGCGCCACCAGACACTTCTGATACCGCAGCTGAAGAACAGGAGGACAGGGCTACATGAGTTATGAGTTAAAAGGAAAAAAAAAAACATTAAGCAAGATGTGTTACCTGCATTTTGTAGGCCACTTATTAAAGGAACACTATTTAGAAGTTTGGGGAAATACGATCATTCACTGTCTTGCTGAGGGTTAGATGAGAAGTCTGATACCACTCTCAGATATCGATCTTCTCATCTAACCATAGCAAGCTGTGTAGGCTATTATATGAACTATTCCTTTAAATATAAAACCTTTAAATTGAAAATAAGTATATTTTCATAAGTCCACTAAATTACCACTATACGTTTTTGCAATTTAGTATTCAAAGTACACTGACATACAGCTTAAAATGAACCTACATTAAAGTGCACTTTTTGTAAGTATACTTAAACACATTTCTAATGAAGTGAAATAAGTAAAATGGCATAAGTAGTTGGCATTCAGGCAACACCAAACAATGGAGAAACACCAAACTATTCATCATTGCCAGATTTCCCTACAAACCTTATGGGAGGCTATCCAACAGAACAAGACTGACAAGCTTTTTGACTCAAAAGTGGATCCTATCCAAGTTGGTTTGAGAAACATCCAGACATCTTTGGGCACTTTGGGAGATCAAGTTTTGGTACTTGAGCATTGCGTCGGCTCAAATGAGGACAATGTGCATGACCTACATACTTGGGTCCAACAACTTGAAAAAGACAACGCTTACCTGACTGACAAAGTTGATGACCCAGAGAACCAAAACAGATAATCTAATCTCTGCTTCATTAGAATCTCAGAGTCAGCAGAAGGCCGTGATGTTGTTGGCTTTATGCCCTGAGACAACTTTTCCACTCTGCCGATTATTGAGAGGGAGCATCGCGCTCCCACTGTCCGACAGAATGACAGATCTGGACGCAGGCATATTCTGATCAAGCTTAATTTTCAGGACAAGGTGAACATTCTCCACCTCTCCAGAGAAAAAAAGGAGCTGATTTAAAATGGGAGTCGTATTTGCATATATCCAGACTTCAGTCCCGATCTGGTGAAACGCTGCCAACGCTCTGACTCTGTGAAGCGGAGACTTTGTGAACTGGACCGTAAGTATTCCATGCAATATCCCTGCACTCTTCAGCTGTCATAAAGCTGCTGAAGCTACCTTCATGTCTCCTACAAACTCTCTGTCATATAGGATCCTCCGCTCTGAGTGACACTGCTGAAAGGCACTGCTGCTGTCACAAAGTCGCTGAAACTGATTCTTTTTTTTTTTTTCTCTTCTTCTGGGGACTTTACCTTCACAAGAGAAACCTCCAAAGAGGTGATGTTGATTTACTGTATTATTTCAGTCACTATTACAATGCAACAGGTTGCTTACCGGTAATATAGAAGGTTTTTTTTCCCGTTACTGACGCAGAGGACTTCGTCTGATTGTAAACCTGTATTCAACTTTCTATTGTAGTAGTGACGTGACTGTATTGATTATTATATAGGTCTACAGTCTATGTTTCATTCATTAGAGAATGTGATTAATTTATCCAGAACTCTGTCTTACATGATTGCTGAATGCTCTCTATTATTTTTATATGATGAGCATTCTGCCTTTTCCCCCTCTCTTTTGTTTATTTATTTCTCTTTAATTCTCTATTATTTTATTTGTTAAGCTGCACACAGTGCTCTTACTAATGCAGACTGAGCTTAGAGTGGATTCATGTCTCTGATTACAGAGATTTGTTTACTCACAGAGATGCCTTGGCCCGGGACTGAGGTTGCTGGGCCTGATTTTGAGTTGTTGTTTTTTTTTTAACTTTTTGTTTGTTTTATGTTCTATATGTCTGTCCTGTTGTGATTAATATATCATATATATATACAACCTCTGCAAAACGGCCTTATAGCTATGGTTCTACTGAGTCTCATGTGACTTATTGCCTTCAAATTGGATGATATTAAAAGATTAAAAATCATTAATTTGAATGTTAGAATCTACTGCGTGCATGGTTTGTATAAACCAAATATTATCATACTATCTCAAACATGGCTCGGTAAAATACCGGACAATGAAATTAAACTCACAAATTACATATAGAGCTGATAGATGCTCCAGGGGTGGTGGTGTGGCTACATAAGTTTCCTCTAACTTGGTTTGTAAGTTAATCACACCTAGAGTCGAGCCAATTCATTTTGAGTGCATTTTTGTTAAGGTAACTCTTCATGAGAATAAATGTATAACCACTGGAAACATATATAGACTTCCCTCTGCACCTGCAGAGTCTATTAACTGTTTGAATGCTACAATCAGCTCCTTTACATGAAATGAAATTATCATTTTAGAAGACTTTCAAGATACTGTCTAGATAAGCCTTCTGTTAAAAAATAATAATATTTGGAAACTTAAATTTTACCCAATTAATTAATGAACCTACACGAGTCACCCCCACGTCAGTCTCTACTTGACTGGATAGTCGTCACGCACGACGTCACTAATCGATTTTCAAAAGTTGGTGTATTGTCTGACTGCTTCAGCGATCACAGATAAAAATACCCAAAACACCACCAAAATTAATCAAAATTAGACAGTATAAGAAAATGAATCCAGACTTATTTATTAATGATCTTATTTCTATTAATTGTGATAGGTACCAATTGATACTTAATGTTCAACATGCTTTTACTGAAGTGGTAGACAAACACGCTCCCTGGAAAATATCGAAAGTCAAGGGAAAACATCTACCCTGGATTAATTCTGAACTTATAAATCTCTTCAGGCAGAGGGATAAAGCATGGGCTAAATTCTGTCTCACAAAGGAACATACTGATTGGGAAACATATAGACAGTTGGGGAATAAAAGTAAGACAATGACCCGTAATGCTAAATCGAATTACTATAAAGAATGTCTATCTAATGATTTTAAAAAGCCCAAACAATTCTGGGACAGAATTAAAACTGTTATTAGTACATCAGATATGTCCCCTATTAATCGATTAAGAGTCATCAATACACTACTGACTGACTCTTTATCTCTTGCCCAAACATTCAATCAGCATTTTTCATCAGTTTGCTCATTACAACTGACGCCACTAACACTGGAAGCAAAATGTTTGCCTGTATGTTCAAGTGTTGAGTTGTTGTTGTTTTGACTGTTTGTTTTTGGTGTAGGACCCCCTCGAAAACAAGATGACCCATCTCAAGGGGCTTATCCTAAATAAATAAATTTGCATATAAATAAAGCATACTAATAGTGTTGCAAAGGACTTGGCAATAAGTATACTTTCCATAAGTACAATTCACAATACACTTCCAATAAAGTAAATTTTTTATAAGTACCCTGAATTAACACTTTAAGAATTGCAGAATTAGTATATTTAATTTTAGCACATTGAAGTTGAACTTAAGTACACCTTTTTAAAAGTACATGTTAAATATACTTTATATTAAGCACAAAAAGTAAAAGTATAGTAACTTGTAATAACTTTAGTATATTTAAAATATATTTGTAATACACTAAAGTATACTACTTTTTTTTTTTTTTTTTTTACAATAGTGACAATACAACATATAACATAATTTCGTAAAATAAATATGAACTTACCACACATGCTGCCTGCACAGCCTCAGACACACTGCCTGCGTTGGGGTCGCACCAGAAAGCATGGCACTGGAAATGCTGGCTCCCAGTGTCCATAATGAAGGCAAATGAGTGCACATCTCGCCCCACGCCCATGAAGGACAAGAAACGGACTCGACACTCCACCAACACTTCCTCTTCCTCTTCCTGCACACACAGCCAAGAGGAGAATGAGATCTGTGGAAACTCTTAGATCTTCCTCTCTAATCTACAAGCACATTCACATATTTCATCTGTTACTCCTCAGGACAGCAACAAAAGGTCACTTGCCTTTTCTTTGATGACAGCCAGAGTGGTGTCAGCAATACTCAATATGACAGGAGTCCAGTCCTCTTTGCCTGTGGAGGACAGGAGGTTTTCTATGGCCCCATTGATGATGTCCATACCTGAGGACAAAAACGCAGGAGAGCCTGAACAGTAAGACAGTGCAGGATGTATTATAATGCGTGTCTGTTTCAGTATTAGTTCAGGTTTACCTATGGGGCGAGACACAGATGTCATACCCAGATACAGCACATGGAACTTCTGCACCAATTCAGTCTTTGGCATGGGAAACTCTGCAGAGAGAAGACACACGCACGCGCACACACATTAAAACACACACACACAGACCGCCCGCAGGGAATTTTATCACACGACAACATCTAATGCAAAGTTCCCAAGTCCACACTTGGTAATTGGCTTAAACTTGGGAAATAAACAAACACTGGTGAATATTTTAATATTTTAGGGTGTTGTTGACATGATTAGGGCAGGGTCCCTTTATTCTACATAATATACTATGACTTTTTTTTTACACTTTTTTCAACATTCTAAACTATGACTTTTTTCACTTTTTTGACATATGAATCTAGTGAAAATGGTATGATTAGCCTACATTGCTGAATTCATTTAATTAAAGCAGTCCTCTATTTGACAGAGGTGGTATTCAGTAAACAACAAAAACATATTACTGTGACCACTACAGATGAACATTTAATATTCAGGAATTCACATTATAGACACCGCCACTGACTATCCCTGTCACAATTTGGCCACACAACTGTCGCGGTCCACATACTAGGTTTCAACCTACTAGGATTTTGACATACTATACTATGACTTTTTTTTCTCTTTTTTTGACATACAATACTATACTATGACTTGTTTTCACTTTATTTTCATCATAATACACTGTGACTTTTTTTGACATACTATACTAAGACTTTTCTTTTTCTTTTTCATCATAATATACTATGAATTTGTTCGACATACTCTACTATGACTTTTTAAAACAGACTTTCTATGACATTTTTATGATGTTTGTCATGCAATACTAAGTCTTTATTTACCATGACTTATTTAATTAATACTTTTAAATAACATGTTGTATGTTATATGCTGTCACCACACCGAACAGAGATGGCATAGTGTCCGGGAGTACAGCTGCACATCACTTCAGCAAGTCGAGAAGTGAAACCACTGGAGGTCAGTTAAGTTAAACTTTAAATCGAGACAAACCAGCCCACATATGACCTTCCTCATTTTGAGTTTCAGCCCATTTTGCACAAGCCACATCTTAATTACTGAATTTCAGAGATTAACAATTCATCATCAACTCATCTCCATGTGGTCGGTATGGACTGAATACGGGAAATCAATCAGGGATAATGGCTTTTGCTTCATCTCATCAGTGTACTAAAGTCTAATAATATCTCACACATTCAGTGTGAACTGCTAAAGCTCTGAAAATAGTAGTTACACGAATGATGAATAAGAGGTTTTCATACATTAATTCCATATTTAAAGTAGAGCTCAGACAGGCCAGATCCGATGAGGACAGCAGAGCCATTATCCTGGTGTTGGCGCTCATCCCAAATCTTTCTGTGCTAATCTCCTAAAATGTGTCCCACTGCGCACTCCCAGCAGAGATCTACTCCAGGCGAGAACAAGAGCTGTTTTCCATCCATGCATGGACTGGTCTGTATCCACTGCAAAGACAACGCCTCTCACTGGATACCAACAGTGTTTTTTCAGTTAAATGACTATGCGTTCAAGCAAGTAGTAGGTTTAAAACATGTGAGGGATGTTTCACCAATAAGTTCTTTGATCCTGACTTTGGGATGGGCACCGTGGAACGCCAGGCCTCGCCTGAAAGAAACACTAATTGGGTTTTAATGAGGTCGACTGCCTCTGTAAGTGAAGAGCCGATATAGTTCTTTTATATTCTGATGCCGGAGCTCCTTTCCCCCACGCTCAGCAGATACACACACCAGCTGAAGTTACAGCAGAGGATGAATTGTGCTGGCGCTTTTTCTCTTTCTTCCTGTAATTACTTGGGACTGAGAGGAACAAGCGGTGGGACTTAGCGAAATGGGAAACGGTGAATAGAATTAGCGCTGGGAGGATAAAGCTCAGTGATTGTGGAGCGAGGAGTTGTTCTGAAGTCAGCATTATCTGTGTGTAATTGAACCAAACGCCGCGATCTTTTCTATTAACAAATGTTCACAGTCGCTCCTGAGGCGATAAGGTCAATTTTTAAAAACACATATTAAATAACTATGGTTTCAGATGTGGAGGAATAATGTAATGTGAGACAAGAAACCACAGCAGGGAAGATAGCACACGGCTGACAAATCCAATTCTCTCACGAGGGAACTACAAAAGAACAAGACTCAAAGAAAAAGATGTGTGTGTGCGTGTGTGCGTGTGCGTGTGTGTGTGCGTGCATGCATGCGTGTACCTTGTAGGGGTACATCGGAGCCCGTCTGGGAGGAGCTGCCGGCTGCAGCCTTGGCACTTTTCCTTTCAGCCATAATCTAGAGAAGAAAGAGAAGACGAGAAGAAGAAAAAAGAGAGAAGAGGAAAGCGATCAGAATGGAAATGGGGAGAAGAGAAGGATGGTTGAAAGCGAATGCAACAGCGGCCAAATAAGTTTAGATTGTCTCACAAATAAGCATCGAAAAATGATTTTCAGCAAAGACATAATGGAAACTAATGGTGATATTCTATATTTTTGTTATTGTCAACAAACCCCATGAAAAGACAAATAAACAACAGTGTGTTAATCCCTTTCTCAATACTTTTCGACTTCCCAAACACATTTGTTTCTACTGAAGATGTAAATCTTTAGAAACCGGTCACAAATATATATATACTTTCATTTTTCCTAAAACAGCTTGGCACTGTAGTTGTTAGCAAATGTTAGTCAATCAGGAGTATAAATGTGTTTTTAATGGGGACTATTTCCAGGCATGGATTTGGTGCACTCATGACGAAGTATGTGGATTGACTCAGAATAAACTGCTCATTTTAATCATATTGAAGGAACATGTCAGTGCAACAGTGCAGCATACTGATGTGTTGTTATTAGTTTTTGGACAACACTGGAGCTTTATGGCACATAAGAATCAGCTGTATCGGTCTTTAATACTTGTTAGCAGATCAGTTCATTGTTGGTTTTGGTCTTTTCATGAGATTTGATGACAATAGGAAAAAATATAGAATATTAGCAGCCTCATCCTTTAAAACTCTCTCTTCTAAATATCTAAATTCAGCCGTCTCAAAAGAAACCCGTCTTTCTTTGCTTCTGCTCTTCTGCTGCAGTGCACACACTCTTTAAAAAGTGTTGAATAGTCTGCATGGCCCCTGCACTGAGCTGCTGCACTCTTCCTGCTACAGATACTTGATTAATTGTAGGTGTCATTAATCAAAGTCTACGGTGAGTCTGCAACTCTGCTCACAGGGGAACATGCAAGACGTATGCACACACGCACGTGCAGGCACACACACACACACACACGCACACACACAAAGGAAGCCTGCTCAGCGTGCTGCGCAGCTGCAAGTCTCAGGTCACCAAGTTTCTCCGCCGCAGTAAAGAGAAAACTACCACTGTGTTTAAAATAGGC
>JAOVVB010232951.1:0-39581 GCA_028570985.1 Heterobranchus longifilis
TGTTTAACTGATAGTAATAATTGGTCAAAATTCTTAATGTCAGTTAACGGTTAAACGGTTAATCATTGACATCCCTATACAAATGTCATTTTTTCAACAAAGTGCAAAGTAGTGCAACAAAGTATTGTGGAAATATGCATAATATCTAATATCATATATAATCCTACACAAGACTTTTCCAGATTTCTCTGTAGATTACGTAGAAGACAAGAGTGTTGAGGAGTGAGCCTCCTCCATGTTGGAGATGCCGGAGGCTTTTACACAAAGTTGTTTCCCATTTGGAATCAATCAGTCTTTATATTTGGGATTGTCAAGGCAGCCATCAGAAAACTTCAGTCCAAACTCACATTCTGTCAAACTACTGCTACACCTGCTACATATACTCAGATTACTTTCACTTTACATATTGAATAAATAACATAATATTATTGTTCCCCCCGTATTTTTTTCGTATTTCACGAATAAGAACTTTTTTCTTTAAATATTTCAAGTTTTTCCTCAAAATATTTCAATTTTCTGGTGGAAAATATTCTGAATTTTTCTCTAAATATTCTAGCTTTTTCTTCTTCTTTTTTTCTCTCAAAATTTTCAGACTTTTTTTCTTTAAATATTCTGACTTTTGGCTCCATGAAAACACTGTGCTTGTATTTTTTCCCCCCGTAGCCTACTCTTTTCCTTTTTTCCATACTTATCCAGACTTGGAAAATACTAAAATCAAATTCCAGCCTTTTCCACACTGCGTAGGAACCCTGTAATATGCATAACAGCCTCAATGCATACAGTGTTATCACGCAACAATGAAAAAGTGCCAACAGTTGGGTGTTGTCTTTCCTATACAGGATCCCCTTTAACCTCAGCTCAGCTTTAAAGTCTGCCATACAGATTTTGGACTTTGGGGGACATCTTGTGCTGCTCAAGCTGCATGATGATTTTTTGGAGCACTTCAAATGTGTAACGAAGGTGTTTTGAATAAGCTAGAGTGCGTATATCAAACCTAGAAGCAGGGCACAAGCTGAGGCAGCTGAAGTCAGTCCATGCAATACCTCAACGCCCTCAATGCCAACGTCTTCAGGTGGATCCTGCAGTCCTTCACCCTCCTTCCAAATGACAAACACTCCAGGTCCCTCTGAGCATCATCTGAGTCCTACAGAAATTACATAAACATAAATCATCACTAGCATCACTTTGCACTGATATGCAGTAACTACGCACTAGGCTTGGACTGTATCTTTTTTTTGTTTTTTTTAATCTTTGGGTGGCAAAATATTGATGGATTCGAACTCTATTCAGAAAACAAGCATTTAAAAAGTTGTTTAGTTATTGTCTTGTGGACAGTCGTGACAAAGCATGAATTCAGAATTTACAAATCTTCATCAGGATATCGATATTTCAGCGTACTTTTGATCTGTTTACTGTAATTTTATCGCGACAAAAACCTGTTTATTTTGGATTCATACCGCTGTAGTAGCAGCCGCCCTCCAAACTCCATTCAGAAAACAGACATCTTAAAAGTTGCTTAACTGTCGTCTAGTGGACAGATGTGACAAAGCATTAATTCATACTTTTTATAAATTGGTATCATGCTGTAGTAATTTCTGTGTATTCTGTATCATCAATTTTTTTGGTTGATGTGCAAATGTGTGTTATGTGCTGGATTATTTCTTGGCTGGGTGTCACCACACACCACAGCCAGCAGAGAGAGGGACATCAATCTGACTAACTGTACGCAAGAAAGATTTCCCAAAATGTCAAACAATTCCTTTAAACTTCTACAATCAACTAAGCCAGGCACGTCCTTATTACAAAGAGTGTTTCATCGAATATGTTGTGTATTGTTGCTAAGCATTACATTATGTCCAATATGGCCAAAATTACAAATTCAACCAGGCTTCAGGCGTTATGGTTTTAATAACAGTTGAGAAAATCTCTTTTACAGCATATACTATAAATCGAGGACATTTTTTTGTTTGTGTCCCTTTGATAAAATGTGCTGACATTCAAAATAGTGTTGATCAGGTCATCTGCATCTTGTCCCAGGAAGATGATGAGGGCTTTCAGGACACACTCCCTCTGAAGATTAATGTCCTCAGTCTGGACAACAAACATAATTGATTAATTTTATTTGTTCCAAATCTCATGAGACAGATGTCCTTACGCTTGCAGCTAAACTCCTACACTTAAAAAAGGGGAAAAAGACATTTACGACGTCAGAGTTTAAAGAAAGAACACGGGATGTGAGCTTAATTGTGTAGCCTTTGCATAGCTGAAATCATTATGTGCTTACGAAAGATGCGTATTGGTCTGCTCATGTTCATGTATCTATTAAGGATACAGGTAAACTGTGACACCACTCTTAGCTACTCAGGAAACTCAGGGTGTCATTTGATGATGCAGATCTACCTGCTCCAATGTGTCCATGATGTCAGCAGTCTTTTGGCGTGTCGCTCCTCCTTTGGCACGGATGATTCTGATCAGCTGACTTGAGTGTATGTCTAACTGGGCCATGAACTTCTCATTCTGCATTGATCTAAAACAAAAAAACTAAGAAACAAATTATATTAGATATGGTGTCCTGAATTAAATAAAATGCAACTGGCCTTGTCCAGTATACAAACTCAGTTTTCACAAAGTAGTGACGGAAGCTGAAACCTGTACAACGGCCAAAATGTCAATACACCAAAAAATATAACAAATATAGAAATTGAAATGTTTAATTCTCTCAGTAAACACAGTGCTATACTTAATTTCAACCATACCAAACTGTGACTAATTCATAAAACTACTTCTCCTTCGCTGTAGATCATGAGACATCTGGAGTGCAAATATTTTCCAGTGACTAAAACATTTCACGTTAGTGCCTGTATGTTTTTGTTAGACGTACCCCCGCAGCCCTTTTAGATGAACTCAGGTACCCCTTCATTAACACCACCCGCCATGTTCATTTAAATATAATAAAATGCATATTAACTATTAATTAACTGCCAATGTTTAGGACAGATTGGTGACATTCTTATTCATATATAACAACCACTCTGAGTTGGAAGTTTCAACTATTTATCCATTATTTTAAACTAACTATTTATCCATTACTTATAGCTATTTCAGACATTTAGCCATTTCAATTGTTTTTTTGTTGCTTTTACGTATCACTTTCAGTTATTTAAAAAAAATTTGCTGTACGTGTTTCAATTTATCTGCTCGCTTGCTAAAAGTTTACACGCACTCTCTGTCTGTGGATTTTTTTGTATTTATTTTTCCAAATTAGTTGAGCTACTCCCAAATTTCCCATGTACCCCCTGGCAACAGCAGAAGCACCCAATGGCTGGGAATCAGCGATCTAGAGCATTCTCAATCTTTTTTTTTTTTACCCGAGGACCCCCTAGAAGATAGAGAATATACCGGGGCCCCCTCATATATATATCCCTTGGAATAATTTGATGTAGCCTAAATAATTCAGAAAACCTTTCACGGACCCCACTGCTCTTAGCGCAGTGGTTCCCATTTTTTTTTCACATCATCGACCCCTAAACATTCACAAATAAGACCGCAGATAAGTCCCAGGATCCCCTGTCTGATAGGATTTTTGCTTTTAGATGTTTTATTGCAGAAAGTGTATGACCAAAACAGTCATACATTCTGTCATTGTGTTACTCATGCATGGAATTATAGTAAAAAAATAAATGATTCCTCTTTTCACTGGGGGTCCCCAGACCCCACTTTGAGAACCACAGCTGTCAGGAACTAGTGGATCATCACAAGAAGAAACTGTGTAACTGACTGTCTGAGTTTTCCTTCTGTCCTGTAAAAACCATGATAGCAATCAAGTATTCCTTTGGATGGACTCCAGATTGAGGAGCTGATTCAGTAACAGGACAGGAACTATGATCACATGATTAATCATACCGTCTCTCAACACGGCTGATCCTGCGTATGGGGCTGCCTGGTCCTCTGAGGGGTGAGCCCATGCTGTTTCTCCTGTCTTTGGTGGGAGATGGTGGTGCAGGCTTTCCAATCTGTAAAAAAAAAAAAAAAGGCCCAGTATCAGTGGCTGAAACCTGCCTGTGTTTTTAATGTGATTGTGTGCAGAGCACTCACTGTAAAAGAGCAGCTATTGATGGATTGAGCCGGCCATGCATGAAACACAGCAGGGCAGAGTCAAGCCATCACATTAGTTTTAATAATAACACACAGATCTCAACATCAAGGCTGCCTTCATTATGTTAGCATGAGAGGTGATGAGAGAGCATCGTTTGAGAGAAATCGCTCCTCAAATAGCCGGGTCGACTCGGTGTCACCGTGCATGAAGAGGCAGCACGTCAAAAGAAATCTAATAAGCAGTTAGAAAGGACGGCCCAGTCTGCTGAGGGCAAATTATATTTATCGTCATTGTCTTTAGTCCTGCAGCTTGTACTGGTGTCAGCAGCAAAATGAGACACGTGCACCGCCATTCACACCGCTTTGTTTGTCCCAGATGCCACAGCGTCGTACCTTCAGCCTCATGTCTCGAGTGTGTCTCTCCAGCTCCTTCCGTAGCTCCTCCTTGGTCAGCTTGTCCACGTCCAGTATCGAATGTTTCCATTCTATCTGCTCCACGCTGTGAGGGTCGTGGGACACGTACTGGCCGATCCTGACCTTGCGAAGGGTGTGCCAGTAGCCCCTGTAGGCTCCTTCGAATTCTTGCACCAAGTCCATCAGCGTGCGGAACTCCAGAGGCTTGAACATGAGGTCCTCCCTCCTGCTGATGCCCAGCGCGCCGAAGCGTCCCCCGCTGTGGACTCCCAGCACTATGTGGTGGAAGTGGTTCCCTGAGAACTGAGACTGAAAGCTGAGGGGGAAGCGCTCCACACCGGGCATGTTGTTGGTGAGGTAACTGTACAAAAGGTCAAGGAAACAGATGTTTGGAAAGACAACGGAAAGTAAGTCTGCCAAAAAAAACACCTCACCCCCCATTAAATGGGATGTATTATGCTAATTTTCAGGTTCATACTTGTATTTTGAGTTTCTACTAGAACATACATGTTAATGTTCAAAAAACACATTATTTTTTATCATACTATCTTTCTGAATATACTGTCCTGTCTCTTTAAGCCCCCCCTCCTGAAAAAAACCCACTCTGCTCTGATTGCGAGAAAAATATGGCGCACCTTTGCAAAGGTAGTTCTCAAGCCGTGGGTGGAGATACTCAGGTGGGGGTGGCATATTCTAATGAGCATGCATGTGACAACAGGAAGTAGAGCCGATGATCGGGCCCGAAAAATCAGACCTACGGCAGACGATAAACACCCGAATTTCTACTGCTTTTTTAATCCATGTGTGTAAGTTCAATAGATATCCAGAAACAACTTGTGCAAACCTGACCCAATTTAAGCCCAGGGGAATTTTCAGAAATTACAGCCCAGCGGGTTGGGCCCAATCTGGTTCGGGCAGAGAATCAAAGCTCTAACAGGAAGTGGAGCCAAATCTGAAGAGCTTGTTGAATCCCATGTTTTCTGATCTCAGCAGCCCATAAAAAAAACTGACTTGGTTTTCTTATTTTTACAGTTTTTGGGTTGTTCGGCACTACAGATACCCAAATGTATATTCACAAGCTCTGAAAAAGTTTTTCATGTTATGTCCCCTTTAACAAACCATGTCTGGTCAATGCACATATAAAAAAAAGACACTACGGTCATTGCAATGCAACATATAATACAACTGGAACATATCATTGCATGTAAAGCGCCATGCAACATGATCTGCTGCAGTAAAGATACATCCCCAGGATCACCGCCTCCAGGCATTTGATTGGCAGAGCCTCCCGCGTCATCTCTTTAGCAATGTCCATCAACCTGTGCAGAACAAAGAGAGCAGCACTTTTAATGCTTATCTGTGATATAAGACACTACTGAGTGCACTGTTATTGAACAAAGACATTTTCCATGAGCCAGGGAAATAACATTTGCGCCACTAAATTTAATAAAGCGAGGTCAGCAAAAAAATGTGTTCCAGGCCTCCTGCTGTTTGACGTTGACGTGACACGAAGCCCTGGAGAGATACAGCTGATCCACATGCATCAGACATTAGCATCACAGGCTAAACCATAAGAAATCAACAAACATCATCGCAGACATCCTGTGACCGCTGCCATAAACCCCTAAGAGTCTATCAGTGCTGATCCGTCTTGTCGTAACAAAACAACACAAATAAAAAAAAGAAATTGCTTACGCAGTAAGAGGCCGGCTCTTCTTGATTTCAAAAAACTGTGTTCCCGTGTGATTGTACCTGCAGGACACGGTTAAGGTCATACCACAACAGAGCAAACTGCTTTGGGAGAAGACACTGCTGCGTGTAGTGGGGGAGAAGAGACAACGACTTACAGTGTTTTGTGATATTCATAGGTTGTTGGTTAATTATGGATGGATTTTGTCTCTGACTGGAAATAGCTTAATATAGAATAGAGTATCAACAGTGGCCTACTTTCTAATGTGTGGCCCATATTTGTCAAAGTGTGCCAAAACAGTGGGTCAGTGGGATTAATAAAAGGCACTTTGTACATCCACTTAAGTAAGATAAAAATATATCCTTCCAACTATAAATGACACATTGTCAAAAACATTTAAAGGTCCCATATTATGCTCATTTTCAGGTTCATACTTGTCTTTTTGGGTTTGTACTAGAACATGTTAATATGCTTTAATGTTAAAAAAAACAACTTTAGTTTCCCCATACTGTCTGTCTGAATATACCTGTATTCATCCTCTGAAACACTCTGTTTTAGTGCCTGTCTCTTTAAGCCCCCCTCCTGAAAAGCCCAGTCTGCTCTGATTGGTCAGTGTTTCCAGGTCTTCCCTATCTGCACTCGCCGTCTCTGTATCGTCATTGCAGCCAGAGAATGACTAACGGTACTGTAGCAGCACTTTCTACCTACAGGCCTAGATAGTATAGTTGTGACATCACAACCTTATGGAAGTCCTGACGGCTTGTTTAAAGTCACAGTTTCTGAATATGAGCTGTGTGCATTTCTCCGTGGATTGAGCATTTTGATACTTTTACAGTATTTATATATATATAGCACTTAGCCCTGCTTTATAATCAAATAAGACATGGAAATCTCACTTTTACAATATGGGACTTTTAAATACACTCAATAATTACTGTGGCTTACTAACCAGCCAATTATACCAACTTAGTCAAAGGATACTGCAATTCCCTGATGTATTTCTGTATGGCTTCCAGGCGCTGTGGGATAGTGGTGGTAGGTTGGTATGTAGGCACACTCGGTATTGGAATCTGTGGGACAGACACAGAGCATTGGACAATCCCAATATTCACTGCAGCTGGAGAATGTAGTCTTGTGTGCTCTTCTCTATTCAGCTTACTAATGGCAAAAGCATCTTAACTCTTCTTTAACCACTCTCATGAGAAATGAATGAAAAGTACCATTCTTCTGTGTCTAAAATATCTGTAGCGTGTGCAGGGCAGACTGGACAAAACATGCATTGTATTCCACTACTGTGATGAAAAAAATAATACTTGACAGTGGATTATTTCCAGTTGATATAGTGACACATCTATCAGTCATGTGGGGCTGCATAGCAACACTGTAACTCAGCATTTTCCCACAGCACATGGGTGTAAATTGTTTTCGCCTGCATAGTGTGAAGGGAACTTCTTACTCATGTCGTGTATAACCAGCTGCAACTTTGTCAAACACTTTACCTTGGGCAGGTCAGTGGCACCCCGGATCTCCTTCCCCAAAGCTTCGCCGTTGGGGTGTATTCGAGCCACATGGCGCCACATCCTCTCCCAAGTCTCCTCATCCACCGGTAGGCCTCCTCTGTTCACATAGAAAGGCACCCCTCCATCCCTCAACTCTTCTTCACCTTCATCCTCCTGCTCCTCGTCTCTCTGCTCCACTGAGCCCACAGTGGCCCTCAGCAGCATCCCTCCTCCTCCACCAGGCAGACAACAGGCACAGAAACGTCCAGACTGATGCCCTGGACTTTTTCACTGGTTAATCTGCTTGCAGGTTTAAGTAGGTTCCCACAACAGATGGCCAACTCATGACATCAAGCAAGCTTGTACCACAAATGTGGGGGAAAAAAAATCAATGCAGTGGAAATCTAAAGGTGATCTGCTGTAGTTGGAGAACCAATGATTTCACCAATGAAGTACAAAAGAAAAATCCTCTTTGGATTAAAGAATGACTTTGCTGTAACTATCCAGCTCTTTGGTAACATCTAGTAGGCCATTCAATAATCACATATTCATGTAAATAAATAAATTAAGACACTAGGGGTAATTCCGCCTTTAGACATGGAGCCTATTTTAATGACGATACTGTGAAAGTTCACCAACAAGCAAACACAAGCCCGTCAGAGTATCACAGCCTGTAAGAGGATTGACTCTGTCTGCAGACAACAAAGTATTAGAAATGACTAATTCCCTGCGCCGTTAGAGGTCATTCACACCACAGATATCCAGTCAAACCAGTGCTGTTGTACAATCCCATCACCTCGACACTTCCTCAAACGTCCACTTCTTCATCTCCGTTTCACCAAATCATTTCCTTCCAAGTCAGCCGCTTCATTGTTCATGCAGATGCTGCTGGCTTCAGTGTGACTGCGGGTTGGATTCACGTACGAGCCGCTCAGACACTCCCAGACCTCCGTCTACTGCGCATGCTCCAGATTTAGCGGATGAGCTCAGCCGTGACAAATGCTGCATTCAGGTGCTCCCGGTTGTCATATATTCATATACCCAAGTGCTTCTGGTTGACCGTCATAAAACGCACCATTGTGCTGTTCTGTTTCAATTTTGTTTTTGTTTTTTACGCAAATCTTTTTTCCAGAAATTTGTTAAAGGACCTATATTATGCTCACTTTCAGGCTCATACTTTTATTTGGGGTTTCTACTAAAACATGTTTTAATGTCAAAAAAAAGAAGCACTTTATTTTTGCTTGGTCTTCCCGATCTGTGCTCTCGGTGTCTGTACCGTGATTGCAGCTGGGTAATGACTAACAGCACTGTAGTAGCACCTTTTACCTATATATATTATAGTTGTGACATCACAACCGTACAGAAGTCCTGGCAGCTCATTTCAAGACACTTTCTGAATATGGGCTGTGTGCATTTCTCTGTGGATTGAGTGTTTTGATACTTTCACAGTATTTATAGCATGCAGACTGCTTTATAATCAATAAATATACATAGAAATCCCACTTTTACAATTTGGGACCTTTAAAAATAAAAACTATAAAAGGGTAATGGAAAAACATCCTTGCTTATGTACAGGAAATGCCAGAGTGAGTTTAAATTCCACCATGCTCTGGTCAATTATAAGTGATTAGGGATTAATTTGCACAAAACTTTACAACTTTCTATTCTTATTTCAAAAAGAATTATAGTGTACATATTTGTTATAGTACCATTTACATGTTTTTAATTGCATTATTATATTCTATATTTACATTCATGACTGTTGCAGTACTTTTATTTTTTTTAATGTACTTTTAATAAGCCTATTGTATGCACCAAACACCAGGGCATATTCCTTGTAAGTGAAAACCTACTTGGCAATAAACCTAATTCTAATTCTGATATACTACTGTAACATTTACATTGACCTCTTACCTTTTTCTATTATGCATCTCAATTAACATTGTAGGGGGAAAAAAACAAGTAATTAAACACATTTCCACTACAATGCCAGGCAGCCATTGTTAATAAGAATTTGCTCTTAATGACTTGCCTGGTTAAAAAAACAATTAAAGATGTCAAAACAAGATAATTAAGAAAACATACACAATTGTGTGAAAATATGAACCTGAAATTGCTCTAAGTTATCTTTCCCATAGTAAATAAGCATCTTTACTCAGCAAAACATGCTGCTACACATTTGGAGTGATGGAAAAAATAGATTGAAGACATGAGCATTGCAATGATTCATTTATTACTGTACCAAAATGTTTTATAAGAACAACACAATTTAAAGTAATTTGCAGTTAGAACAAACACACCGCACCCTCACCAAATCAAACTACAAAACCTCAGTATCTTTGATATATATAATATTAAACAGGAAACTTTGTTTATTTACAGGTCTAGCTCAGTTGTAGAAATATTAAAACCTTGGAGCACCGTAGTCATCAGGCATCCGTTCAATATTGTACCTGTATGGAAAAAAACAATCAGTATAATTATGTTTTTGATGAAGCTGGTACTAAGTCCAGAATAAATAAACATTGTATTTAAAAAAAAGCACATGCATAGAAAGTTGCCATATATTGAAAGCAAAAGTTGGAATAGTGTTACCTGTGGTTTGAGATGTACATGATGGGTACCCCGGGGATCTTCCGGATTCTTCTCTTTAGATCTCTGTCCACAGTGGCCAGGATGTAACACTTGTGCTGTGGAAATATATGTATTTATGTTAATGATATCTACCCGTAAGTGCCAAAACTACACAGCGTAACATGACGACATACATTTACCAGCCAAAATGTCTGCTGTGAAAAAAGCCTATTACTCAACATATTGTGGTGACATTCTATTGCATATATGTATAGCTCCAACTATATATTAAAGCATATTACCTGTGTTACCCTTTGGACTAAACAGTCATCGGCATATGTTCCCTTGTGTGTGCACGGCAGGCGCTCAAACCTCGGATCCTTGGCTATCCTGCAAAAACAAAACAAGCAAAACATGTAATTACAAAAATACCTTGTGAATAATCATAAAGAGTTCATGCCCCTGGTGCCATTAATAATCAGCAGCTTGTACCTGAGTGCAACTCTGTACTTCATTCCAAGCTTTTCAATCTCAGCCATCACACAGTCTGTGATACATGGGATACCTGGATTGGATGAAATTGCAGAAGGAAAAAAAAGAAGCATTATATACAGTATAATAATTAGATTGAAAAAATATTAATATTTACCACTACTTACATTTTGCATACAGGCAATCCATCATAGACTGAACAATGTCCAGCTTGGCCTTGATGGAGAAGTTGATAAAATTGGTGTCGACTAGAACATGGTATGGTGGACCAAGCTGAGTATTGTACTGGAAGAACAGGCATGATGGGTACTTTGTCCTGCACAAAAGGTTAAAATAAATCAAATTACGGAGCCATCCATCACAAGTTCTTCATCAACTAATTCAAGCTTTTGTGTGTGGCAAACTTACACTTCTCTCTCCTTAAGCTCTGAGGGATCTTTCTTCTTTTTCTCCTTTGCTTTAGCCCGGTCTTTTTCTTTTCTGCAAAACAAACAGGAGTTATAGTGCTTGTACGGACCTTTGAGATCCACACATAACCATTAAATGTTTAGAGCTAACGAATAAGATGGTTAAACCAATGTTGACTTTGGCCAGAAAAAAGAAAGCAGTTATTAAAACTCACATTCTGTGATCTTTCAGATTGATCATTCTCTTCATTGCAGCAAACTTCTTTGTTTTCTGCTTCCCCTAGATTAAAAAAAGTTAAAACAAAGAAACTGATTACAACCGAGATATAACAAGCAAAAGTGTCTATCGTTGTATAGCAGGAGTAAACGTTATTGAAAACGTATGGAGGGTTCGAGACCACCTCATAACACAAGTTCTCTATTCATAAAACAACATATCATCTACCGTCTGTCAAAGCGTAAAGTTTAATCACAGAAAAAACTAAACTTCCATGTCATTATTGAAGCTGCTCTTTAAATAGGAAGTTGATGTATATAGCTAGTTACAAAACAAACATTGAATCTTGAATTCGCTAACTCAGGCTACATTCATGGTCGCAAGTTTTTAGGGGATTCCACTGCCGATTGAATGTCATTAATGTTGTGACCAAGATCTTTAGATTCATAACTGTAAATCATATATTAGAATACTATTCCTTTCAGCAGCGGGTAGGTGTAGGGGAGCTATGTTAGCTTCCTTTGCTATGGGCGCTAGGCTAGCTCATATAGCTCAGTGGCTTGCCTGCTAAAAAGCTTCAATGGCAAATTAATAATATACAAAATAGCAGACTTTGACGAATAGCATATCAAACAAACGTGGCGTAACTGTAACACAATTAGAGATTACATACCATGCTTTAAATCTGAGATCACAGATCTAAGTGGATGCTCCTCTTCCCCTCGTGTATCGATGCGATTACTGGTGACGTAATCAAAAATCGACACATTTTCTGCGCATTTTCCGGTGGCTAAGCTAATGCCCAACAGACGAAGGTAGATGCAGTGTTTATTAGCATGTATTAATAACATTTATGCATTTGCAGATTTGCTTTGTGTAGCTGTACTATTGCAAGCGGCGTCTTATGAACGTGTTGTGGCGTGCATCTTAATAACCGCCCGAGGTCGGCGACGAGCTTTCTGATATTACGCTGACATTGTTGGCTAACTTGGCTAGCTGTTAGCATTGTGCTGTCGTTCGCGGGTCAACAGAATGCTACTGTAGCAGTTCATCGGCACGATGCTAACAGTTGTTAACATTAGCCCCCAGCTTTACCTTGGTGACAATAGACCAGAGATAATTGATGATATTGCATTTAGCCTGTTTCTGTTCCGCTCACGGTGTTTTCTGGTTATTTAAACGTAATTCAAGCACCTGTCCGGTAAACTTGACCAAAGCCGACTGTTTTGAGGTTATTTAATTAGCTATCTGGTTCATAACAGTGGCAGCGGGTGACATATGGAAAGGTTTTGACACCTGAGGTAGCACGTCTACACAGCTTATGATTATAAGTACCTGCCTTCACCATCATCTGGACTGTTGTGGGATGAGATTTAGAGCAATTAGACTTTATCTGACCAGCTGGTTTCTTTGACTTTGACAGTTTGTCCGGGCTAAACAGAGGCTGGTGAGAGTTTTATGACCATTCTTTAGCTAAGTTGTTCATGCATATTTCAGTGCTGTGGATTACATGTACTGTTATTCTCCCATCAGCCAACACTTCTCCAAGGTGACACTTAAATATTCATGCTTTCTTGGCAGTGCAGTTTATTGTGAAGCCCCTAGGTGTATTAATGTCCCATCTGTTTGACCAATGTCCCTCATTAGAATCCATTTGCTGTATATTTTGGTCCAGCTGTTGTTAGCCTAAAGCAATTTCTCTCCAGTTGTAGGAATCTTGACTTGCCCCCTGGTGAGCGGCACTTTTCCTTTGAGCACGGAGGGGTCTGAGTGAAGGCTGAAAGATGGTCTGATGGACCGCCGCTTCTTCCTGACCTTCCTCTTCTGCTCAGTGTCGTGGATCTTCTTCTGGGAAGTGCGCTGGAAGAAAGGAAAAGAGAGTCAGATTGAGGAATGGCTCCAAGGACATAGCCTCTCTCAATACAGGCACTTATTTGAAGGTCAGTGACAGTCATCTTCATTTGAGATTTGCATGACCATTACAGCTTAGGAATTTGGTTGATGGTCTAATCCAGGGTGAAGTAAGCAGGTGTAGTTTCAGTGACCTGCACAAGGACACTTCTGCAAGACAGGTTATGTTATTACTTGAAACTTTCTGGTTAGGATGGATCTATAACTATGAGTTTATTCAGCACATCAGAGATTTTACAGAAATACCAGAGATACTTGTCATGTTTAACTGGACTTAAACTATGTTTAATGCAATGCGATTGTGTTGCTTATTGCTTTGACCCTCGTAATTTTTTGGATTTGAAAACTGGGTATTCAGGCTTATGTTATGAGATACATGTGGCATGCACGGACAATCAGCACACAGGCTTAAATACTTTTTTATAATAGACTTTAATGAGCATTTAATCCAGTGCTGGGGCATTACCGATGCTGATTTGTTGGCTGGTATGTGATTGGGGATTTTTATGTGCTGTTCATGTGTCATCCAGATGTACAGACACTGGAGGAACTGAGTCTGAGTGTACTGAGTCGTCTGGAAGAAGTGGTGAAGGAACAGCCGCGCTGGAGGGAAATTGCAGAGGCCCACATCCAGCTGCTCCGAGACTTTGCCTTCCAGGAGTGGCTTTGCTCCCAGAACCTGGAGCACTATTACCATACGTAAGCAATGAAAGGTCTTAACTTTAACATTTACACCAATCTGGCAAACAATCGTGAGCAGCTTTCCTTATTGGCATGTCATACATGTACATTTTTCCCCACATAGTTTTTTATTTTTTTATTTAATGTTTTGAGTTGTTTATGTGGTTATGCTCATGTTTTATGCTGCTGGCTTAACTCCGGCTATATTTATTTATGTCCACATGAGGGCAGCCTCTCCATTCATAGCTGGCTGAGTTTGCTGACGCTGAGCTGTGGACGCTGCAGTGTTTCAGAGGGTCACTGCAGTAAAAAGTATTCTTTAGAGACTGTTTGTGTGAGACCCTGCAGCACTGCAGGTAATTGTGTGTGTGTTGGGTGCTCTCTATTGATAGAGACCACCCTGGTTATGATAAGTAGTTTTATCAAAATAATGTTGCCTCAGTTTATGGAAAGTCAATTGCAAAGGTCAGCTGTGTTTCTCAAACACACAGTTGTCATGTTTGTAAGGCAAACTGTATGGTATTTCTAAAGGGACACAGTGTCACATGTCTGAAGGTCAGACTGTCACACTATCCCTGCCTCCATTGCTATTTTGATTGACTGGACTTTAAACCTTTTATTGATAACAATGATGGCAGAGCTTCAATTCAATGGCTAACTGTAGTAGCAGAAGATGATCTTTGTACTCTTTTGTTGGATAACTGTGAATACTGTGAATGGGGAAGTTGCAGATTCACATAAGCCTCTCATTACTCCTCAGGGAAATAGTGTGTGATTTTTTTTTATTATCACAGTAAGGTAGATAAGCAACCATGTCACTGAACTGGGCACAGCAGTATGCTAGTAAATTCACATTTTGCAAGCCATTAGATAAAGAAAGGAATGTCAGATACTTTGGCTTTGTTGGAGAAATTCTTGTTTCCAGAGAAAATCAATCATTGTTTTTCTGCACGAATTAGATGTTATGGATTGAAAATGTGTTTTTAAATGAAAAAAAAAAAGTTGTGTTTTCAGTCACTAAAGTTTGTTTTAATACAGCTAGAAGATTTCTTCATCTTATTTCAGTAATTATTGAGATGATATTGTGTGCTACCATACATTTGGCCATAACAATGACATTTCAAAAGATTAATTGCAGCACAAACACATTCCCAGTGTTAACAGGCAAAGACACAATGTTGTAGCTTTACAATGGGAGATTATGTTTCTGTTTTAATGGTTACAACCATTTATCTATCTGTAATAAAGCTTTACAGCTTCGGAAGTCTTTAGTTAAGGCCAGATTCAGCACACCACCCTGTTGACATAACCAACAAGTTTAGCTGATAACATCGAGGTCACTTTTGTACAGAGTTTCACAAAAACTATTGTTTGTTTTATGTGTGGTGCAACCTGTTGTGTGCAGTCAGTAGTCTTTGGTCAATAGACAGGGAAGTAACAGCCATGGTAGGGGTTGGGTTGTATTTCTGAAGTATGTGCTTACAACGTAATTAGCATTGTTGTCAATGATCTGCTTCACATACTTTCACTTTTGTTTTCCTCTGCAGACTTAAGGCGTTGCGTTGTATGAATCTGGATGACCTGTCTCAGTTTGACAGTCAGCTGCAGCTGTCTCTAGCTGCTTGGGGATTCTACTACGAAGACTACATCAAGTTGTCTACAGGCATCAAAATCCTCCAGAACTCCAGGGGGAGTCGTGGCCAAGACTACGAGATCCGGCTGGTGCACAGCCTCGCTTTGAGGCGTCTGAATGAGAAGTGGACAGTTGGTGAGATCCTGATCATTTTCTGCCTTAGACTGGTTTTTTTTAGTTTGGGTTGCTTTCCACAGCTGCAGAGTATTACAAGAAATTTAGATACAATACGTAAACATAAGATGGATTGTGCTGTTGATAAGTGTTGCTAAGTGTTTTCACAAGTATTATTAATACAAGAGTTGCACATCATTTTCATGTAGCTCAAGTGTTGTAATGGAGAAGTTCAGTGTTGCTTCATCTCTGTGTACAGCAGCCCAACATCTGTTTGTTTTTCTGTCTTTTCCTCTCTCATGAAAACACAGTATTCACTCCCATTGAGGATACATGTAGGATAATATAAAACAAATAAATGTTATCACTCTAAAGCATTCCTAATGCACAACTATAATGCTTGTTACATTGGTATTTTTGCTCAGGATATCAATTTAAACATCCATACCAAAAGTTCAAAACTGGAATGACACCATTTCTTGGTATGTTGTTGTTGTTATTCTTTGACGGGACACCAGGTAGAATATAGTGGTGTTGATGTCCAGCCTGCAGTTAGAGATGTTCCGAAAACATTTTTTCCTTACAGATTCCGATACCTGAACTTGTGTATCGGCCGATACGGAGTACCGATCCGATAACGGTGTGTTTAAAACAATAAAGAAAACAGCCCTTGCTGCAAATGTTTTTAACAGCTGTATACTACTAACCCTGTATGCAAGTGCTATGATTGCTATCATTGTTGTACGGCCTGGTTCAGATTAAACCCTTTGTAAAACATGAACAAATACATACAGCAAATTAATGCCATAGAACTTTCTTTCATCATCTAGTTTGACAGTCGGTCATAACGGAAAAAGAACTACCAACTACTAAAGTAGATATTTTTTCTGGGCTAAATTAAGTGTTATCGGATCGTTGCATAGACTTGCGTACTGGCTGATACCAGTACCAGCATTTTATGCAGTATCAGAGGCATTTCTGATACTGGTATCGCGATATCGGAACAACTCTACCTGGTGTTATATATTCATAAAACAATATCTGAAGAACAAAAGACAGTAAAAGCATCTATATTTAACTAGCAGGCTCAGAGCAGGAAGTGTGTATTGTCTTCATTTTAATTATTGACTGGTACAATGTCCAATTGTCTTTTCAGCGGGAGCTCTCATATTTGGCTGTACTGTGGCGCTGTGCTTCTTGATAAGGGACCTCATGTTTTACGTGATTGGTGAGTCCTGTGTTAGCTGTTAGGATCAGGGTTTGGGCTGATATGGCTGATCCTACGTCACTCATTCTTTCACTTCCTTCTACCAGTTTCACAAATTGCTTTATAGTATTTGTATAGCCCAAGATTTGGCCCCATAAACCTTTTGTCAAACGTTTATTCTTTGCTCTGTTTTATTGATGAATCAACTCTTTTCAAAACCAAATAAATTCCTTGCATGTATTGCTATGAAAACATGCAATCCAACAACTGACGTGCCCCCTTCTTGCCGCAGGTGGAATTACTGTTTCCATCATAGCGTTTGTCTTCACCATCAAGTTCCTCTGTGAGCTTGCAGCGAGGGTTGTCAGCTTCCTGCAGAATGAGGATCCAGGGCGACGCGGTGACCGCAGCATCTACGACTATGTCCGGGGCAACTACCTGGACCCACGCTCCTGCAAGGTGTCTTGGGATTGGAAGGAACCGCAGGAAGTGGGACAGACTATGAGCTTCAGAGTCCAGGTGAGGATCGATTCCTAATCAGTGTTGGAAATTGAAAAATATTTGGGGGGCAACATTTGCCCCCACTGTCTAAAAAAATGTACAAAATTTTGGGGATGCTTTTAAAAAATGGTAATTGGTGCATAAAGTTGCTGGTTTTTTTTTATGTGAAATGAGTCCAGATTAAAATGCATACAGTTATCACCACTTTGTGTCATAAGTGAAAATAAAAAGCATACTATTATTACTATAACATACTATTATCAGTGCATGTATATGTAACGGCGCTATTTGTGTGAGTGTGTGTTAGAGACGGAAAAGGAAATTAAATGAATGAAAACAAAATTATGGCTTAATGTAGGATTAAGATATTGGCCTAAACTGGTAAATATATTATGGTTCATATAATTATTTTTTATTTTTTTTATTTTGCGGGCAATTTTTGGCCCTCTATCATATTTTTTAGGGGCATTCAATTAAAGATGTACTGTACCTCTTGTTTCTAGTCTAATTGACTTTCTAACACGTGGATTATGCATGCAGCAGTGTCAAGAATATTTGGTCAGCAAAACTATGTTACGAAATGTAAAATGTACCTGTGTGGTCTCTGTATTAGATTACACACCTTTTGTACTTGTGTCTCCTCAGCTGTTCTATAAGAATGGCCAGCCTTTTCCAGCCCACCGGCCTGTGGGGCTGCGGGTCAACATCACCCACATCGAATTGGCTCTGGACATCCCTGTCACTCAGGAGGTTCTGCAAGAACCAGAGTCCAATGTAGTCAAAGTGGCCTTCACAGTGCGTAAGGCCGGACGCTATGAGGTTGCTGTCAAGCTGGGTGGCCTCAATGTGGCCTACAGCCCTTATTACAAGATATTTCAGCCAGGTAATACTTCTGTGTGTTTTAGATCCAGCCTGTGATTGGCTCTGTATAATTATTATAATTTGACAAGTTTTACTGAGTATTTTTTTTTATTATTTTGTTAATTTCAGGTACAGTTGTCCCATCCAAAACCAAGATAGCCTACCATTTCTCCACCCTGGTGCTAACAAATGGCCAGCAGCACACTTTACAGATCGAGCCCAGGGACGAGTATGGAAACCCCACCAGTAACTCCACATCTCTCACAGATGAAGCCAACTACAGCGTCCACGTGCACTCTGTAAGTGAACAAACCCCTTTTCTATTATCCATTTTACAAGTGATTGTCACCTGTTGGCCCGTGGGGCCGCCTGCGATCTCTGCTGACATTACTGTCTTTAAGCAGCTGCAGCTGACTCTGTTTGCTTTTGGTATCATATGAAACTAGGCACCCTAAGGAATCCATTAGTACCATATCTAGCTTGTCGGAAGGGGGCTAAATAATGCTAATATCTGAATGAAAATGGGTTCTGTGGGTACCCACAAGTCTCCCCTTCACAGACATAACCACTTTATGATAATCCCATTCAGTTTTTCTCATTCAGTACAAATGTGTTATTTTAGCCTATTTTAAACTGGTATATTTGAATATTTCTGCATACTGGGGTCCCTAAACAGTCTTGGGATTACATAAAGTGGGTATGACTATGAAAGCTGAGACTTTTGTGGATTCAATGAGCCCAATTGTATTCAAGCGTGATGATGTTAGTCCGCTAGTAGCCATTTGTAGTGAGACCATTTTTTGAAACTTGACCTCAGTGTATGCAAATGACTAATTCTGACCTCTCAGATAATCACAGCCATATGAGACCTAGGGCATTCAGAGGATGTATGACTATGTATGAAAATAAGATTCATTTTGTAAGAAAGTGAAAATATGAAACAATGATAGGCTAAATACATTTATTTATTTATTTTAATTTGAAAGTCTGGCCACCATAGTGTTTTTTTGGCCCTTGGACAAATATATTTGATGCATTATACTGTAATTTAAAGATTTACTTTTTGATTATGACTGTAAAAAAAAAAGAAAGTCAGCATTTCTTTTCACCCTTCTGTTTCCAATTGCACAGTCCACTGGCTTTACAATGTAGCAGAACAGGTTCTGAGCTGGGATTTATTTTTAGTTTTCCTGTTCTTGCAGCTGGGCACGGTGGATGATGACAGCGTGGAGGAGTACTACAGTAAGTCAGTGTCACTCAACAAGCAGCAGTGCCAGGTTATGCTGAGACTGACTCTGAGGAAGACGGGCTGTTTCAGGGCCCGCATCTCCTACAAGGACCAGCCGCTCAGCAACGGGGAATTTGACATTATTGTTCTCAGTGGTGAGCAGCTTTTACACGCAGAAGCAAAATACACGACTGTAGAAGAAATTGGCTGCAAATTGCAGTGTTTTTAGCCTGTTACCCTGTGTTTTCAAAGCCTAATACTCATATTCTCATTGCATATTACAGAGAATGAGAAGGCCTGTGTGGAGAAGAATGTGTCCACTCCAGGCATAAGTATCTACTTTGAGGCATACCTTTACAGCAATGGGAACTACAGTTCCTCATGGCAGTTACCAGCCTCCTCTTTGCTGGCTCCCCAGAGGAGGCCCTCCATGGGAGAAGAGGAGGATGAGCATGACTCTCCTGTGGAGGGACAACCTGAGAAAGTCAAGAAACCAAAAAAGGTCTACTGTTACATATCGCCAAAGGTAAGTGGCCAGCGTATAATGGTCAACTATAAAGCTTCAACTTTTGGGTTTATGAATATATATAAGAAGAGAGGGTACAACTTCACACACGTTAATTAAGAAATATCACACCAGAGGGAGTGCTGTTGTACTGAATATCAGCACGGCTGTGATTCATGGTCATAGGCACATGATCGCAGGCCGATGCACTGAAGTATCCAGGCTTGTGTCCTTCCCTTCGTCTTCTTCTGACGACCACTGATAAATGAAGTTTTGCATTAGTTCATGCAGGATGCGGCAGTCATGATACGCCTCAGCTGTAATCAGCTGACAGCCCGCTGATTGAATTATCACCTCTATCAGTCACACACCAATCAGAGCCCATTCTCACAACAAGGCAGTCCATTTAAATACAACTCCCTCACTGATACTGCTACTGATATACCAACGCTGTGACACACACCGCTGCTGCTGCTACTACTGCTGCTGCTGGCAAAGCTTTGCCTTCACCACCCCAGCCTCCACCTTTCTAGTCCTAACATGTCTCAAATGTTTAAAAAAATGTATTCAATGTTTTGCTTAGGGCCCACTCTTGTATACCCATGGGGGGTTTCTGCATTGCACCCCCTCTTATAGCTTAGCATGCTGCTTGGCTAATCCATTGAGCATCAATATGAGCGGAGCCATCAGCGCCAAGCATAGCCGTATTTCCAACGAGAGTGTTCCTGACTGAATTTAACTCAAATTATATTTGTGGACATATGTTCATCTTTGCCGTGCAAAGTTTATTAGGATCTAAGATAGATAACGACCATTAATGTAACTGATGGAGTGATGCATACAGTTAAAAGTCCCAGTGATGTTATACTCTATATGAGCACTCATGTAATGCCTCTTTTCCAATCAAATTGTTTGGTCAGAACTAACTGTTTTATTATGTAAGATGACACTGACTTGAACCTTTATGTCAAACAGCAACTATCCGTGAAGGAGTTCTACCTGAAAATTATTCCGTGGCGCCTTTTCACCTTTCGAGTGTGTCCAGGAACGAAGGTAAGCAGAAGTGATGTCAGAAAACGCTGGGCCACTTTGATTTATTTTTTGACAACCTCACCGTCATCTCCTGCTCTCTTTTCAGTTTACCTATTATGGTCCTGACCCGGTTCACAAGTACCTAACTCTAGTGGTGGATGATGGGATACAGCCTCCTGTGGAGCTCAGCTGCAAAGACAGGAACATCATGGCTGCCACCTTCATTCGCTTCCTGCACAAGAACATTGGTTTGTTTCAGTCTAAATGTGATTTATTTCGCCTGGAGCTGCACTCAGTAAATACTGTCTTGTCTTGTGTGGAGCCCGGAGCAGTGATTTGATGGTGTCGTCCCCCAGGTGGCTCCGAAACGTTCCAAGACAAGGTGAACTTCTTTCAACGTGAACTCAGGCACATCCACTCCAAGAGACCTCGCACCAAGACCTGCCTAAAAATCACTCGACACTCCATTCTGGACTCAGTGAGTGCTGCTTTACTGCATTACAAAGCTGTTTCACAAGCTGTTGCGTTATGAACATGTAACCATAACAACCGTGTGATTATTTTGACTAATTAGTCTGTCCCTCTCTCGCTGTTGCTCAGTCCCTGAAGGCTACCAGGAACTTCTCTGTGTCAGACTGGAGTAAGAACTTCGAGGTGGTGTTTCAGGATGAGGAAGGTAAATAAAACATCTGACTATAGCTGAGTGAGCTGCATGGTGTCTTCAGTATGAGTTCTAATTCAGTATTCAACAGTCCAATCTGTAATTACATTTTAGACATCCATCATTTCCCATAATCCATTTTCCTAGTCAACATTGTATTCTCACTACTAGAATGATAATTAAAGATAATCACAATAACATTCTTACGAGTAGAAATTGTATTTCAAGATATCTACAACTTTCGATTATACTAATCCTTAAAAATTATAGGTGGCCAATTTAACATTCAATGGCTAGACTGGATATATATTGTAGATATCTGTAATTCAATTCTTCCTAGTCAAAAAAACATTTTCACAATGACATTGTTTCTATCCATAATTGTCATTTCAGATATCTATAACCCAATTGTTACTGGTCATAATTTTAATTCCAGATATCCATGATGTAATTCTGAATATCGAAAAAAATAAATGTTGACTAGTGACAAGTGTACTTCTAAATATGCAATTTCAGATATCTACAATTAGAATTATGACTAGAAACAATGCAGATATCCACAAATGTATTGTAGATATCTGCTGATGGGTAGATAGGATGCC
Organism: Heterobranchus longifilis; assembly: GCA_028570985.1. Lineage (NCBI taxonomy): Eukaryota > Metazoa > Chordata > Actinopteri > Siluriformes > Clariidae > Heterobranchus > Heterobranchus longifilis. The sequence goes on from JAOVVB010232951.1 coordinate 22,325, forward strand.
GTTTTCTGAAATTAAAATTATGACAACTGGATATCTGAAATGGGAGTTTTTCCTAGTAACAATTCTATTGCAGAAATCCAGAATTTCTGCATATCAAAAATGCAACTGTGGATATCTGAAATTGAAAACCCAACACACACGAATAGCAAAAAAATCTCATTGTGGATATCTGAAACGATAATTATGCACAGGAAGAATGTCATTGTGGATATCTGAAATGTTATTTTTGATGAGGAAGAATTTAATTACAAGTATCTGCAATATATATCCAATCTAGCTATGTTGTTAATGTTAAAATGGCTTGCCATAGAAGCAAGCACTTCTACTCATACTGAAAGTTACGGGTGAGGTGACCACACTGCTGAAACCTTTGCCATGTATTTGTAGCTCTGGACTGGGGAGGGCCTCGCAGGGAGTGGTTTGAACTGGTGTGTAAGACGCTCTTTGACACCTCCAACCAGCTGTTCACTCGTTTCAGCGACAACAACCAGGGCCTGGTGAGTCTTTTTACCCACGCTCAAAACCACTTCCAGACGCTTAGCGTCCTCTTAAACTACAGGCAGTTTAAAAGATACGAGCGCATTCATCTTCATTTTTCCAGGTGCACCCAAACGCTGAGCGGCCGCCCCACCTGCGTCTAAAGATGTATGAGTTCGCAGGTCGCGTCGTAGGGAAGTGCCTGTATGAGTCTGCTCTGGGCGGGGCCTACAAACAGCTGGTCCGAGCTCGCTTTACACGGTCCTTCTTGGCCCAGATCATTGGCCTCAGGATGAACTACAAGGTATGGAACACAGTACACTCCCACAGAAAAGACGTCGCCGGGGTCATGTTTTCATTGTTTACCCTCTGGTGTCAGCTGGTTTGTCTCATCACTTTAACATTCCTCGCAAAGCCAAGAAACCTGTTTTGTTTCTTGGCATGATTTATTTCACGGAGAACAGGCCAGCGTGTTTTGCTGTTTATCCAACTTCCTAGGATTTGAAAGCTGAGAACTAAAGCCGACCCAATCATCTTTTTTTATCCTTCCACGGAGAAGATGAAATGCCGTGTTTATTTAAAAAAACGTCATTTTCCTGTGTTTTCGTTTTGTTTTCCACACGCAGTACTTTGAGACGGATGACCAGGAGTTCTACAAAACTAAAGTCTGCTTCATCCTAAACAATGACGTGAGTGAAATGGACTTGGTGTTCGCCGAGGAGAAGTACAGCAAGTCAGGACAGCTGGAGAAGGTGAGGCAACACTTTGGAAAGGAACCTCCCCTTTTTTTTTTTATCCCTGATGTCATTTCACAGGAGATAGCAGCAATAAACCAAACAAAAGAAACCATATTGCTCGTTTGGCAAGCATTTTCCTTAAAGAGGGGGGAGAGGTGAGTTTACTGAAAGGTGGACGAGTGGAGTTTGCCATGTGGCCCTTCTTGAATTTTGTTGCTCAGTTTTAAAATACCACACAATAACTGCTTGTGTAACTCCCTGTGGTGTGTTCAATTATTTTTAATTAGATACGTATGTATTGCTCCAGACTTTTAGATTAATTGCTCATTTATACTAATACTGACAAGTGTGTGACAGCCAAACACACAAGTGTTAGACACATGTAAATAGATTTTTACCGGTCAAGAATGTTTCTGAGCGCTTACATATTCTAATTGTGTCTCTGCCATCTTGCCTTTAGTGGCCACTACTTAAGAGACCCACACAATAATATCATTTTAAATGTTTAAAGTCTTATGGGCCATTCACATGCCTCAAATCCATTGTTTTCAATGTAAATGTGTGGAAGCCGTGCTTAAAAGCGAGAGCAACGCCATTGCGGCGCGCAAACGTTCCCAAACGGCTATTTTTCTGAGCGCCCTGAGATAAGCGCATGTCATGTGACGAGGAACAACCCATGACTGCCGGCAAGTATCTTTCCAGTCGAGATAGAGATCGTTTCACAACTGCAGCTGTGTTTGACGATGGCTGTTCCAGTCTTTGACAGAAGCAGATCTTGCCCTCTGTAGTAGCCTAATATCCTACATGTTCATGAATTCGGGTAGATTTTATGAATCTAGAAATATATGGTAATTGTCTACCGGCAGTCCTTGTGGTCCTCCGTGCTGCCGTTGAGATGTGTTTCCCCTACGTTAACCTGAACCAAACATTATGTCCTAACCTTAACCACGGAGGGGGGGCGGGGCTTATCATTTTAACAGGAGGGAAACTCTATTAGAGGGGGAACACACTTCAACACCGGCACACAGAGAGGAGCAGGCGATAGGAGCAGGCGGGGCGGGTGTCAGATCTGTGTCACATCACCGACAGTATGGTAGTAACATCCAAAACACAATAGGCCTATTCACTCTCAGTGGCTTCTGTGACATAACAAATACTTTCAAAATAGCCTTCTAATGATTAAAAGCTGGTTATGGTCGCTTAGCAATGGCAAGGCGCAAACCTGCCTCCGCACCCTCGAAAGTTGGCACAAGAGCGGGCACCCAGAGCCCGACCGACACGCCTCGCGTTTTTCCCCCCACGCATTTTTAGATGCGAATGTCCCCTTATGCTGTTTTGCACTTTCGTGCATTCTGTGTGACATTTCCATCCTGCCACGTGTTCTCCTGCAGGTGGTGGAGCTGATATCAGGCGGATCTCAGATCGCTGTTACCAATGAAAACAAGATGCATTATCTCAACCTGCTGGCCCAGTACAGACTGGCCAGCCAGGTGAGAGATGAGGTGGAACATTTCCTAAAAGGTGAGGAAACTAAGACCGCTGCAGTCTGCGATTTGTTTTTTTGGCCAATTCCACTCATTTGAGATCTCCGGTAATGTGCACATAATTAGTATAATTTCCTGATCAATTACAGGTTTGAACGAACTGGTTCCAGAAAACCTGCTAGCCATATTTGATGAGAATGAGTTGGAGGTATGTGTGATGTTTATAATAAAATCCTGTTGATATTGAAAACACTGCTGGGTAATTATAATTTGCTTTCCTTTTTAATCTCTTCAGCTGTTGATGTGTGGCACCGGTGACATAAACGTGCAGGACTTCAAGGCCCATGCTGTGATCGTCGGAGGATCGTGGCACTTCAGAGAGAAAGTATGTCATGGAAATTCTCTGTCTCGGTTTTTCTTCCAACAGCAGGCAACACTTATTAGTTACTAGTTACCTCACTTAAAAAGTAACAAAATTATGATTATTTCCACCAAAAAGTAATGTGATAAGTAACTGTAGTTGCTTTTTAAATGTCTACTTTGTAACTGTCATTGGTAATGTGCCTATAGCTTTCATTTCAGTACTGTTATTATCTCCGCAGTTCGTGTGTGTGCGTGTGTGTCTGCTGCTAATCTTGCATAATACTGAACCCATCAGCCTCATATTTTTGTGCACATTTATGACTGTATCCTCAAGGACCTTTCGTGGTTTGCGGTGGTCGTTTAAAACATTCAATAATGTCAGCCAGCTGCTGAAATGCCATTGTGGGCTAACGCACCATTAACTCATCCCTCATCATTGGGCAGATTCGTGTAAGCTTACTAGAAAATATCACGGGTTTGGGGCAGGCGGGTCAAAAAGTGACAAAGCAGCATTCTGAGTAAGTTATTAATAACTTACAGAAACAATAGTCCACCTTTTCTTCTCTCTCTCACTCTCTCTCAAACACACACACGCGACCGAATGGCGGATGGCGGAATTAGTAACGAAGTAACGAGCCTTTCAGTAATGATAATTTATTACTTAATTTTAAAAAAGAATGCATGAGAGTACTAGTTACTGCCACAAGTAACAGAGTTACTTTGTTGGTCCCAACACTGCAGGTCACTGAACAAAATGTCTCAACATGTTGGTTTTCTGTTGCCACAGGTGATGAAGTGGTTCTGGGCCGTGGTGTCCAGCTTCACCCAGGAGGAGTTGGCTCGTCTGCTGCAGTTCACCACCGGCTCCTCTCAGCTTCCCCCCGGGGGATTCAACACCCTGTGCCCCTCCTTCCAGATCATCGCTGCCCCCACACACAGCACCCTGCCCACCGCACACACGTGGTGAGTAGGAAAACACACGCAGATATCCATGCTGACGTAAGTCTGTCGGTCTGTCAATCGATAGCTCGCTCCGTCACTTTGATCCAGTCTGAACTCAGCAACTATTTGATGGATTGCCATGAAAGTGTGTAAAGACATTCATGGTCCCCAGAGGATGAATCATACTCACTTTGGTAATTAGTGGCTTTCCATCTAGCCCCACCAGCATTTCAAAGTTTTCTTTTGCTCGGTGAAATACTACATCTACGAGATGGATTGGCCCAAAAATTAATTTCGACATTCATGGTTCCCAGATGATGTATCCTAATGACGTTTCTCTAGCGTCATCGTCAGGTCAAAATTTGATCTCTCCCGGTTCGAGACCTTTATTGCATCTTTCTCTGTCTCTCACCCTTTCTTCTCTCCACAATCGCTGAGGCATAAAATGTCCAAAAGAATATTCTTTTTTTAAAAAGGGTAATTTGTTATACAATACTTTACCACCCTCAGCTGTACTTTGTGTTTAGTGCCAATTAGTGCTAATACACTTCATTAGGATGGTGAATACAGTCAGTATACCTCATAAACATCAGCTATTTAACATTGTCATTATGAACATGTAAACATGCTGACGTTAGCATTTAGCTCAAAGCATCACTGTGCCATCATGGCTGTAGACTCTTCTCTCCTGGTAAAAACATTACTCAAAAAGGAGTAAATAGTGCATTTCTTGGGGACTATTTTCAGCGGCGGATTAATACATGTGCTCCTCGAGTGAATATTTGCAGCAGCACGTTTTTTTTTTCCCACCCGTGTTTTGTTATAGTCTCCCCTACTGTGCTGTGATTGGCTAGTACTCGTCACAGCGACGCGTCATGGGCGGACGCTATGGGACACGGTTAAGGTAAAGAGGTCATGGCTAGGATTAGCCAATCACAGCACAGCAGGGCGAAACTAACGCTGCGGCAGCAGGATGGTGTATGTGGGATTAATTTAAAATAAACTACGGTTACTGTGTTTACATTCATGACGACGCATGTCACCCAGCACAACAGTGTGGCTCATTGATGTGTTTTTAATGGTTCTTGAATAACAATGGCACAGAGGAATATGTTCTATCACGTGAGAATGAGTGCAAGGCAGGAATGTCATATAAATGCATTTATCAGGACCTAAACATTAGCTCACTCTCTGTGGTCCAATTTTCTGTCTAGTTTTAACCAGCTGTGCCTCCCTACGTACGACTCCTACGAGGAGCTGCACAAGATGTTGAAGCTGGCCATCAGCGAGGGCAGTGAGGGCTTCGGCATGCTCTGACTCTCCCGTCACCGGCACTGTGAGGAGACCAGCACTGCCCACTCCAGTGCACCGGTTTCCTTCATTCATCTGCATTTAACTTTGGATAATCGCCCAGACTCCCTATAAATACTCTCTCAGGATGAGAGGGCATTACAGGAAGTCCCAGAAGGCTGTCCTAAAACTGGAACTCAACCATATGAACTCTAGTGCTACTGTATGTAAATAAAATATCTCGCTTTTGTACAAACTGCTGAAAAAGGAGAGGTTTAGGCTAGTTGTATTTCTTAATGCTAAAGTTTGCTTAGTTTTATATGTTTGGAAGACAAATAATGCTAGAGCAAAGGCCTTGAGTATTACTTTATAACTGCTTATTTTTGTTTTGTTTTTTTTGCATTTTGCAAACTGAGGAACACTTAAGTGCAACAGCGGCTTACATGTGATGTGGGTGACACGTGCATCTACAGCACTTTGGCCTTAATCGATCAGGGACTGATGTGTGTTTGTAAATATATAATATCACTCTTTTATTCCAATACTTGTACATAGTAGTGTGTATACATAGGTTTTCATCATTTTCGTTCGAGGAGAAGGGATTTCTTTATTGTTGCACGTTTGATGGGTTGAGAGTTTATATAATTTCGATAAGCTTTTTTTTTTTTTCTCTCAGAAAGAATGGGTTTTAAAAAAGAAGCCAAGTAATTTCTATCGTTTATACATGTTTTTAACTTATTGTGTCTTGAGAAACATATTTGTGTTGACCCATACCGTTTGTCTGGAGTGGTAAATGTTTTTGTTATGTTTTATAACCTGCCTTATTCATGCCCTTTGCCTCTGATTGTATCCAGAGAGGTGCGGAGGTGAGAGAAGCATAGACGATAATAGTAAGTAAGTAATAGGTTTATTGTGGCATTTCTACTAGTACATGCAGGGGTCACTGTGGATGTTGGGGAGAGCTCATATATAACAAACATTTTGTTATATATGCTGTATCCTCTTTTACTTTTTAATTCACAGCCTCTTATGGGTTTACCTCAGAATCTCCTATGCCACCTATCCATCCTCTGACACAGGTGTGTGTATATATGTGCTCATGGTAAAGCATGCACATGCAGTTTGTTCATAGCTGCCTCCTTCCGGTCCTGAAACCTTTTAGCCATCATCAACAATTATCCCAAAAAAACTGAATCATTATATCACTGGAGATTATGCCCTGTTTGTTTTTCTTTATTATTGTAAAACTATTTATTTTTGATGATGTTAGTATTGTCAATATCCTGAGCCAACAGAGTTGCTTCCTCTTTTTTTTCCCCCTGTCCATAACTGTGTAGCAATTCCTTTGCTGTTCCAGAGTTTACATGTTCATTATAGCCATTTTGTACTCGTGTGTGCTGCCAGTCATTTGTAGAGCATTTAGAAAATGTGTGTTTAGACTCTGAAGCAAAAACGGAAATGATTCGTCTCAATTGTCTTTTTATGTGTATATGTTCATGTTCCCCTGGGTCCAGTTTCATTCATTATTCTCACAGTCGGCAGTGGAAGTTTGACTCTGCCACTAAGAGATTTATTTTCATTATTTTTGAATGGCAACGATGTCACGTTTTGACAGCAGCAGGTTGGGATTTATTGCGTTTGGCTCACAACATCGTCTGCTTGGGATCTGATGAGTATTTGCTTGTGCTTTAGCTGGCCTTTTACAGTGTTAAGAGGTTTATAAGAGGGTTTATGGATTTGTGTTTGTTTGGGTTGTGCAATGTTGACCTGATGTGCTGAGGAGAACAGTGAAAATGTTATAAGTGCTCATGAAAATGTTTCATTAAGGGTGTGTTTTCAGCACCAGTACCAATGGCTGATATATTTACCAGAAGTAAACGTAGTTTAAGCATTACATGTGTTAGTTGTTCCATTAGATAGGACCACTATAAACAAATATGAAGGAGGTCTGTCCTGTAATTTTATGTTCTTGTTTAATGTTTTGCTTTTCATGAGCATCTAATACTCTGTTTTATGTTTGAATTGTTTCCAGGTTAGATGGCCTGAGTGTGACTTTTATCGATGTAGATATTGTGAAATATTTGCCTATGACTTTGAAGCTGGGATTCTTTTTTTTCTTTTTTTTTTTTTAATGGCAAGCCTCTGCTGATGAATGTTTGAGATTCTCTGCACTGCAGGTCCTTTGTTTATGGGAATAAAAAATGAGAGACTAAATTCCTATCACCTTATCTCACTTTTTCTACATCATATTTGGATTGTGCTAAGCAGTGTGATTACACACTCTTTTTACACTGAGATGGCTTGCGGTGCAGACCATTGGTTCCTAAACTGGGGTCCAAAAATTGAGAGTACTTTGAAAGGGGACCGAAGGTATTCTCGACATTATGAAGATTAAGTTTACAATGTGTTTGTCTTTACTTGAGGTTAAAGGAATACTTCACTCCCAATTGATCACCCTGTGTTACCTTGAATTTGTGAAGAAAGAAAAACAAAGAATCTAAAAACAGAGAAGATTCTTGATGAATTCAAGTAATAGGAGGCTGCGTTTAACAACAGTAAAACGCCAGACGACTACATAGCGAGTAGCGCACTTGCACACGCGTGAGACAAATATAAGTTTTAGTGAAAATTATTGTATTTGGGAAGTAATGAGCATACAACTGGATACATGAGACTTGGATTAAACTACACTAGATGTGTGAGAGTTTGTAAACTGATTTTTGATATTGCTTTTCTATTGTTAATTGCGGACCACTATTCAATTCATCAATAATTTCTCAATTTTTGGATTCTTCGTTCACCGTGGAGGCATGCGACAAAAAACATTTTCTCGAATTCAAGGCAACACAGAGTGAGTAATTGATGTACAAATGATCATTTTGGGGGTTAAGTATTTCTTTAGGAGCAGAAGAAGATGTAGGACTTGTAATGACTCATTACTGGTAGCACTATTTTCTTAATACATGGGACAACATCTTTAATTACAAGAATGCTTGTTTTGTTTTTTTATCTGACTATTGTATAACCATATGAATACATATAAAGATGTCAGCTGAACTCATTTGTATAAGTTCCACTTCCTTTCTTGGCCTGCAGAGTGCATGTTTCACACACAAGGGGGCAGTGTCTCTACATGTGACATGAACAGAGGATTCATGCTTCTTCTGCTGTCATCCCTCGGGACAGCTTAGCAGCAGTAAATGATGAGGAGTTTTCCTGTCTTCGGCTGACCCTCCACACTTTTCAGTCTTCAACACCGTGAGTATCCCCCTCCATTACAGACATTTCTCATTTCCCCCACACACATGCAATACATACCTCCCAAACACATGAAAATAAACAAAAGTTCATTTAAACCTGCTGGTTTTCACGTCAGCCGAACGCTTAATGGAATCAATCTCTTGAGAGCTCTGCTGTGTATGAAATGTGATAACACCGAAGTGAAAAACAAGTGCTCCTTTACCTTTCGCCATATAGGCATGGTGGCATAACTGACTGACAGCCATATCAGCACACGATGCAATACGGTCTTGCATTGACTGAATGTTTTCTTCCTGAGTCATACAGTGTCTGATAATGGACTTTTTTTTAATTGCTTTGCTTGATGGCTGTGGACGTGCAGGCCCCGTGGACCTCCACGGTACACCCACGTGTTCTTGGCGTGGCTCCTCACACTGTGGTCTGAACACTATCAGGAGCGGCCTGTAAGGCATCTTGAAGTACTTGGAGGCAGGAGTATTTGGTCTTGGCATGCACCTGTGGATTTGCATAATGGTCTCTCTCAAATTTCCCCCAGGAATGCTTGCTAAAGAGGGACCACAAATCAGAAAGTCATCCTCTGGCGCTCGCTAAAGAGTAATGTACCATGTTGGAACGCTTGTCCTTCCCCAGAGAACCTGTGGGAGATCGCTCAACAACAATACTGTGCATTTTTGTAAATTCATCTGATGATACTAATTCCCCGGGAAAACATGTTTCTCTGACAAATTTTCCATGTACTATTCCATAAACATCTCCAGACTTGACTGCAGTTCGGTTTTTTTGGGTCCGGGGTTGCCAAGTTCCTGGGGGAGCCAATTTATGGGTGGTTCTCCTCGACCTTACATGATCGAAAATACAGTGCCTCATTTCCCATCTCTGAGTCAGACACCCTGCCTCTGAGGAGATCCGTCAGTTTGTCTGATCAAAGATAATTGTCCGCAGACAGTGATCCTCACAGGGCAGAGAACACGAAATGTGGCACGCCTCAAGTATCTTTAGATCTTGACCGCTTTCCCTCTTTCCTGCTAAACAGCCATGGGGTTGTCTGCTTCCCATTCCAACAGGCAGGTCCTCATTACCTGATTGGACGCCGCTGATTAACTGCCAACTGGATTGGCTGCAGGTATTCATCATCTGTGATGATTGGGCCGATTTGGAGGCCAATCTTAATCACGGTTGTTGAAGGACAGGAGAGCATCGCTCCAGCAGCAGGCCCGAGTTCTCCCCAGGAAGTTTACCCTTCACCGTATAGTGTTCGGATTTCATGTTACATGCGAAGGGTCCTTCAGTCCAAACACTGGCTGACTGTTTGGCGGTATGGGGGGGATTTCTGCGTCATCCATGTCTTCTGTAGTAACTGGCTCCCTTTATGACTGGTGACAGTGTGGCTCTGCACTCGACATAGTTGGGAATTATGGGGAGAACGTCTGTGAGAAATGTGCATCGCAGTGATGACAATGGTCTGGCAACTAAGTGCAGCAAAGGAATGTATGGATGGGATACTGCTGCTGATTAAAGAGAATTCTCCCCCCATCTCTTGATATTTCACAGATTCTCTGTTGCTCCTATCAATCCGCTGTGATTTAAACACCGAGACCTGGCTCTCGACGCCCGAGCCGGGATGCTGCGAGTCCAACATGTACAAGCAGCCACACAGATGAAACGGCCTCATTAAAATGCATTCCTTTATCAGAAACACAACTGCAAACACATGTTTTGTTTTGAAAGTGATCTAAACGCCCATGCGTACAGCTGAGGTCAGAGACGAGCAGAAGCTTACAGCCGCGAGCGGGCTTGAAAAACTGCAAGCGTGGAGATTAAGTGTCCCCTAGCTGATGGCTGTCCATGTTTTATATGATGTTGGAGAGAGGCTGTTGATTCATGGGGTTAGTTGTCCTGCTGGGATGTGCAGCTGTTTTATATTTGGTGTCGGGAAACATTTCAGTTCTTATATTTCCTCTGTAAAGACAGTGCCTCTAATGTAGACTGTCCCGCTGTTTGACAAACACCTCCGTGCCGCTCCGCCCTTGTTGTCAGTACGGTTGTCACCATTGCAGGTATGAACAGGCTGCGAAGTGAGATTCATCACGATGTCCGTCTGTGAGTGTGCAGTGTAAGTGCAACAAAGTCGGTGCACGCGAAATGTTTTTAGCCATGCAAGCGGCATGGCTCTAGGGATGGCAATGTCAAGTCTGTCGGTCGACCATTTTGATCCAGACTGAAATATCTCAACAACTTTTGCATAGATTGCTATGAAATTTTGTATAGACATTCATGGTCCCCAGAGGATACATCTTACTGACTTTGGTGATCCTCTGATTTTTCACGAGGCTGACATTGACTACGTTTTTAGTGAAATGTCTTGACAAATGTTGGATAGATTGGCATGGAATTGTGTACAGACATTCATTGTCCCCAGAGGATGAATCTTAATTACTTTGGTGATCCCCTGACCACTCCTGTAGCACTACCAGCAGAAGTTAATTCACTTAGCTTCTGAAATAACCACATTTTGTACAGACATGCATTGTTCCCAGAGGATGAAGTTTAATCACTTTGGTGATTCCTTGACTTTTATTGTAGCGCCACCATGAGATTTTGTGTGAAATGTGTCAGCAACTATTGGATGGATTCCCATGAAATGTAATGTCTCTTAACTTTTGATCTAGTGCCATCATCAGGCCAAAATTGTAATGTATCCAATACTGTTGTTTATGACCAAATACCTGCAAAACTAATTACAATCCCATCTGTCTCAGATGTGCTACATTTTACTTGGTAAATATGAAGATATCATGCTGAGCATTTAGCTGAAGTACAGCCTCACAGACCCTCAGTCTTTTCTCCTCATAAACCTCCCCATGTCAAATCGTCCCTTTTACTGTACATGCATGTAAAATGCGTCATACATACAGTTCCTGAACCGTGGAGAAGAACAGCATAGTTTTACAACACATTCTTCTAATGTGATGAAAAGCTGCATAAGCTATGCCTTAGGGTCACAAGATCAGCACCAGTGTCACCGCCATTAATCCTGACTCCCACAGTTATACAGATAGAAAAATAAGCAAGACGTGATGGCATGCTTGCCACCCCGAGGGCCTTGATTTGTGCCAAAGCCTGGTTGGCACTGGCTGGTAATGAGCCTGGCATTGGCCCTCTTTCCAACCACAGCCACTGTAAGCCAGTAAAGAGCTCCAGGCCACTGGGTTGATCCTGAGCTCTCTAAGTTCTCACCAGACCAGGCTCTGTCTCCAAGCAAATCCTGCTAAACAGAGCGGTCACATTTGGCCATACATCTACATGGATTGACCCAGGATGCTGTGTTTGTGGCACTGTCTAGCCTCAAGTGACCTTAAAGGTCTAGTAGCGTGTACGATTTAATGACATGTAGCGGTGAAATTTCTCTGGTGTGCCAAGCGTGTGTAGAACAAATACAGTGGCTGACACAAAAATGCAAATGGCCCTATCTAGAGCCCGTGTTTGGTCTGTCCATTCTGGGCTACTGTAGAAACATGGTGGTGCAACATGGAGGACTCTATGGAGACCCACTCCATATGTTGATATAGATGGCCCATTATAAGGTCACAAAAACACAACAATTCTTAGTTTCAGGTGATTATACACTAAAGAAAACATAATATTTTATTCAATTTCTGCCAATAGATCCCCCTAAATACATACTGGACCTTTTAAATGTATGCATATTCAAAGAGTGTAACTATAGATTTAAAATACTTTTTTTTTATATTAGATTAGTTTTTAACAAGCCTGATGATCCTGCTGGGCCTGAACATAATAAAGTAGCTGGGCCTGGAGTATCCCACAGGACCACAGCACAATAACTAAGGCTCTGAACTATCGTGTTGGTCTGTGGTCTGGGCCACACCACAACAAATGTGGAAGTTCTACTGCTTTTAGTCGTCTTTTGATCTAAAAGTCATCACAGAGTTTGTCAACTCAGAGGGGAATTAATTAATTCATACTTTCTCCAGTTAGGTTTATGAGGTTTTGAATGAGTTTCACTGACCACAGCCGTGCAACCACAACAATGGTCACATCTGGCTAGCACATTTGCCATCTCCTTTTGTGTACAAATCAGCAATGGCCAGCTTACAGTGTGTTTATAGTGCAGAGCCACGTATCACCTCCACCTTCACTGTGCCGTGAAGTCCAATCTGTTGAGAGAAAAACACTTTTGACAGCAGCATCAAAGACGGGATGTTAATAGGATTTGGCATTTGTGCACGTTTGGCTTACCGGGAGAACAGTGCCTGGATAAAGACAGGAAGTCCATGTTCCCGTTCTCATGTCCCTTTGCTACAGCAAACAACAACCTCCGAGCTATGAACCTACACCCTGAAAATGACAAGTTTTGAAGATTTGGATCGTGCAATAAGACAGGCCTGCTCTGTTCTTTCGGTGAATGATTGTAAAGATTACAAAGAATATGTTTACAACATTTTTCGTGGAGGTGTTCCACTGAAACAAGTTCCCTCCCGACATTATTCTGCAGGCGCACCGTCGATGTCTCTGGGGCGTAGCGGCGCCCAGGACGCTTGTGATTGGTTTAAGGAAATGCAAACAGGCCAGGGAGTTTTTTTTTCGATATCCAGGAGTGAAATCGGCACTAGATCCAGACCTTACTCTAGCTCTGAGGAGATAGTTCTGGCTACGCAAGACTAACGCACGTTTAGCTTGGCTCCGAGATCCTGGTGTGTGAGAGTTGAGGCTGCCACCACACGCCACACTACATACTGTTAAATGTACTCAAGGGGAACTGCCAGGCGTCAATGAGTTGGAGATGCGGATGAAATAAAAGAGCAACACACCTGCTGGAAACTGCTGATTGAGGGGAAGCGTGTTTTGGCGATCTCTGCCAAGTCATCCCGAGCAGAGATGGTCAGCACAGGGTCGGGACCACCCCGGTGAGAGGGGGGGTGCAGGGTGGGGCTCTGCTCGGACTGACAGAAATATTGACTGCATCCTGTCGGCCGCTGCTTCCAGAACGTGCCCGGCTCTCAGTTTAGATAATGGCCGGCCGCCGCCGCCTAAAACCCTTTGAAAAAGAGACTGCATGTTTTCAGCCTGATTTCATTCCAGCTATGTTCTCATGAATAGCAGATTCACATGACTCCCCTGGACAGTCATTGCTGCATGTAAAAGTCAGATTCACTGTATGTAATCATGAGGAATAAGCTATATACAACATGATATTTTCCACAAATGGTTTCTCCTGCGGGTCCCCCTTCTCATAAAGTTATCGGGTTCCAGGTGCAACGCAGCCTGAAGAGGACATGATGTAACTCATCCAGGCTCCCCTCTGCTTTCTGTGTTATGCATTGTGGGTCATGGCAGGAGTCCCTTCCTGTTCAAGGGTGTCAGCCACCCGACGGGATGATGAGGATACCATCCAGGACGCTCTGGGGAGGACGTTAAAAGGCCAGAGACAAGTGAGGACATGAGAGAGGCCACGGACATGGCAAAGAGTGTTTGCTTTGCTCCGGGTGTGAGCTATGCGAGGATCTGCGTGTATATTTTTCTTTTTATGGTGACTGCTTTAAACGAGGCTCCGCAGAGGAACCCCCCCATCGAGGGTCATCACACTGCTACGGCAAGAATATCAGGGAGAGACATGTATTTTTAACTACACTTAAAGACATGCGAGTTCAAAGACCTTTTGCTTCTTCTCATTTTCCGAACACATGACTTCACACATTTGTTTACACGATGAGAAATATGAGTCATTCTCTTTGAGTCATTTCAAAGAAAAGAGGGTTGTGTTTTACGCTTTTAAGCATGATAAGTTACTGGGGGTCTTTGTGAGCAATTATCCAAAGATAAGAGTCATGTGGTGCTAAGAAAACAAAGAATCCATTTGTGCTTTACAGTTTTCAACAGACGCATCAAAGTAAAACAGAACTGAATGCAGATTGAGATCCAAAAGGGAAAAGGCTTGAAATGCTTGCACGAGGTCAGTCAAAGAAAATACATATTCCTGCTCCGGGCTGATAGACAGAGCAGAGACATGCTGACATGTCTCTGGTTTGTTTGCTTCATTTGGACGAACCTGGAGAACGGGGAAGAAGGCCCACCGGTGACACTGGCCAGGCCGTGCAAACCCGTGATATTCATGGTATCTTCTGCCAATACACTGTCATCATAAGATGCTGCATCCCCCACCGCCGCCTCTCTTTTGTTTCTTTCCCAGCGTTAATCCTGCCAATTAGCCAACACTTTTCATGGATTCTGATGGAATCCCTTGATTTTCCAGACAGCCGTCAACATTTCAAAGGATGTATCCCTTTGCATAACGGGCCAACTGCTCCACAAGGACAGAGAAATTTCGTCAGATACCCAGCATTGTCCGTGGACTGCGGTTGAGATAGTTTCCATCCACTGAATTAATGTGTGATCTTGTTGCAGTCATTAGAGAATGCAACAGCGAGATTTTTGTGGCAAAGTAAACATTACATCAGCAAAGTATTTGCCCAGAGAGACCTCTCCAAGGAGGTTTTGTATGGAAATAAACTTCCAAGTAAATACAGTATGTAACACTTAAGTTTCCAGTCAAAATTCACAGACACTCTGTTTTTATTGCCACATAAATATGAAAACCTTCCATTTTCTGTCTTTCGCTTAGTACGAAAATGACATAATAAAGGCTGTTACGCAACTAGAGGAGTTCCTGGGTGTTTGCGACAAGTAGATTGAGCTATTTTCTGTTTAGGTTTGTGATTAACAGCCCCCAGGTTGCCTCCAGATGTGGCTTGGCCACAGACACACACTGAGTGAATTTTTTTTTGATCAATCCACCAATAAAAGAGTGACCCTACACGACACTATCCATCATCGTAAGGGATGACGCAGTGATCTAAAAAGTAGATCCGACTTCTTGCTGCAAACATGGAATCATTCTTTATGCTAAATGGTGGACAGATGGTTGGGCCCTCTGCAAGCAATCACAGCCAATGATTACCAAGCTTCTCATCACACACGGTCAACTGGTGAGATGAAAACAATAAGGTGGCGGGAAACAGTAGTAGAATTAAAACGAATTCGACCATCACCACCTCTAATATTAGCCAGGCCCTTTTTTTTTGTCGATAATATCGATGTTTTGTTAGAATGCCACAGAATGTGTTTATTTTCAGAGTGAGGCTTAAAATATGCTGGATCAATCTACAAACAACAAACAAAGACTGGGTTGTTTATGAGTATCAACTACACCCTTCCATTCCATTCTCCGTTTGCCCATTATGAAATCCCCTGCAGCCTTTCCAAAACACAAAACCTGCTACAGAACAAAATGTGCATGATTTTAAGCCAAAATTTGCTCTGAAATCAATCTAAACATCCCACGCAGAATGGACTTATATTAAGGTCTGTCATGCAAGTCTTAATATACAAGCCCTGTGATTGAGTCATCTGGGTTATCTTATCTCAGGGCAGGAAAGTAGAAACAGTTGAAGGACAATTTTATGACATTATCGTTTTGTTAACAGCTCTCGATAATTGTCACGTCTGTCATCGTGTATTTTTCCACTCAGCTGTCAAACTGTTTTTATTCATTTAGTCATTTACCTCTTCCTTAGATATAAACACGGCTCTGACTGTGCCAAGCCTGTCCACGAAGAATGGAGGCTGGCTACTCATTCTGCATTGGAGAGCACTTTGAGATTACAGGAACGACACCGGATCAGTTATCATACTCAATTCTCTCTATAATGACAGAGTGATAAAGTACAACCTTGATATGCTCTTGTGTTTTCACGTTTCATTACGTTATATATTACTGGTGTCTTGCATCTTAACATTTGTCATAGAGAACCAAAGCTCCCACTGCCGAGACCCTGTTCTTATCTTTGGATTGAGTATAATTCGTTTAAATAAAAAAGCAGTCCTTGTAGTCCGTTGACAGATATGACACAGTTGCATTTTGGGTTGAATATATGAGAAACGGTAGTGGAAGTACATTTACTCAAGTACCATACTTGCTGTAACTACAACTTAGTAGATAATTACAAGCCACGACAACGACGCTGGTATTGCTTTCACCCTGTGAGCCCGACGCCCTGTCTACAGGTATCTGGATATTTTTCTCCTCCACACGACCTCCGCTTTGATAAATATCTTTGTCCACATTAGAACACATGAACGCTCCAAACGCTCGCCGGGCCAGTAGGGGGCAATAAAGGCTACGTCAACGGTATGTCAAATACCAGAGAAGAAGAATCTGAGCATACAGTGAACTTTAGCTTTGGTTGTAGTAACAGATCAAACAACAGCAAAACAATAGAAGCTAATTATTTCATCACCTTTCTTGCCGTTGTTGTTGTTTCTGGCGCGTACTCCTCCTCACACAAAGCAACACTGGGCATGTGCAAACTGCGGAGATTATGTCATCGTTTCCCCAAATCTCCCGGTTTACACGGATACACAGTAACCAGAGTTTTGGAAAATATTCACCTAAAAAAATATCCGTTTCAGTGACGTAAAACTCTGTTTACATGTGGATGAGAGGTATAAGTAGGCCCCCGACACTTTACGCCCCTGGCCTGAGTTGGTGTTGTGTCTGGTGCGATCCCATCACAAGATGGTCTCTAGTCTCCCCATGGTTCCAGTCTTTGTGCTAAGCTAAGATAACCAGACATGAGAGTGGTATTAAAGTCATGGCAAGAAAGCAAATGAGCGTATTTCTCA
>JAOVVB010232952.1:0-10282 GCA_028570985.1 Heterobranchus longifilis
TCTAGGCCTCCGGCTGTGAGAGGTTACAGCATCACCCGGGGATCGAACCTGCGATCTCCGGATGATAGGGCGAGCACCACTGCGCCACTCGGAGGCCGTGTAAAAAATGAACGAATTACTCTCCAAGACTACTCGTTCATCTGAGTCATGTTAAAGATTCGTTCAAAAAGAACGAATCGTTCATGAACGACCCATCACTATTACAAATGTCTGTGACTACATCAGTACAGAAATAACAAATTTGTGTTTCTTTAGTGTTTTACACAGTTTATTCTTACCAGCAAGTAATAAGGACATGCATCAGATTTCAGACTGGACTCATGTTAATGTTGTTGTATAGCTATGCTAATGCGCTAATCTCTTCTGGTTGCTTTTGAATCCAAACATTTCTGGAGATTGCAGTTAGCTACTGTATAAAATGTTTTATTTATCATGCTGTTAGAATGGAGTCGTCTTATCCACCAACACACATTTCTTGATACTCTCTCTCCTTAATGTTAGCTCTTTAGATAATGGTGTTAGCCATTAGTAGGTGCGTTTACATCGATCCTACTATTTCACTTATAATCGAAATGAAAATAAATATACAGTATAATCTGTAACCATTTCAATTTTCAGTTGGAATAAGTGTGGGGTGTAAACTTTTGATATGCCCAGTTGGTAAATAATAGCCTTGTAAAGATCTTCAGTTATACAGTACAGTACTGTGTAAAAACCTTGAACCACCCTTCATTTCTTTATATACAGTATTGCTTCCAAAGATGCAGACTTCTTGTATTTTTAATGTCGTCTGAAGGAATAGGTTTCCAGGCTTCCTGAAGGCTCCCATTTTTAACAAGTTTTTTGCTTTTGATTTTCAGTCCATGTAACTTGACATTTGTTTGTTAATCCACACAGGCATGAATTTAAGGCATGAAGCAGTGAGAAAAAGATGCAGATGAGGACAGATGATCAGGCCGGTGATTAGTATACTGGTGATGCTGAATGCCGATTTCAGGCAGCTTGAAGTAGTATTTCCTATGTGTTATTAATTCAATAATGCTTAAAGTTATACAAAAATTATAAATAGTTCAGTTCAGCCTTAATTCGTCACAGATACATTACTGCACAGTGAAATTCTTTATTCTTCGCATATCCCAGCTTCTTGTTATTAGGCAGGGGTCAGAGCGCAGGGTCAGACATTTTACGGCGCCTCTGGAGCAGACCGGGTTAAGGGCCTTGCTCAAGGGCCCAACAGCGGCAACCTGGCTGATCCGTAACTCAGAGCCTGTATACATATAACACAAATACAGGCTTTCAGATTGATTCCCAATGGGTTAGCCAAATGTTGAATAAATGGATTGCTGCTTCAAATGTATTTTTTAGTTTTACACTAAACAGTAAAGTTTATTATATGGATCCTTTTTAACAAGAAAATGGAGGTGACTGAATTTTAAGATCTTGTTAACGGCTATAGAGAATTAAGCAGGATTGAAAACATTAATGCACCTTAGCACATTTTATTACCCCATTTTAAACCCAGGTTCTATTCACAGCAAATCTATTGTCTTCTGCTGAAATGTATTTCTCTCTTCTATCAGTCCATGAATGAACTTTAAATGTTCGAGTTAAAAAGCTCTACATTTCCGTCCTCTCATGTGGACGGGACAGTATGGCAGGATAAGGGTGTAAAATATTATACAAAATAAGAGTATGTGAGCTGTTGCTGCAGTTATATAGCACATACTGATATCCGTTATGCAAAAGCATTTACCTAATTATAATAATAAGTTGCATATGAAATTCTACCACGCTGATCATTTAAGGCAAACTCTAAAATATCTGAGACACTCTCTGAGGTGTCACCTAACGTTATCTAAATTCGTCATCTTGCTACTGTTTTCATCACAGTTTATTACAGTTGCCTAGTAGAGTGTGCAGGCTTCCTCTGAAGTCAGTTTGAGTTTAAATGACCGAGGAATAATATCTTGGACCCGGGCAGCCTTGCTGTGGATATTCCTTGCTTTTAATTCTTCAGCTTTCAGCCTCACATGTGCGAAGATGTGAAAGCATGTGGAGATGTAACTCTTATCACAGTGGCACAGTGTTGTCTCTTAACAGCGTGATGGTTCCTGGTTTGATCCTAAGCTTGAGTTACTGGCTGTGAGTAATTTCACATGTTCTGCCTACTTCTGAAGGAGTTTCCTCTGCATTTTTCGGTTTCCTTCATCTGGGTGGATTGGCGAGGCTTAATCACTCTTCAAAAGTGAATGTCTGTCCTGTGTCCCAGTCTCACTCACCCCCTAGGTTCCTGCAATAGTGTCAGGGGTAACATGGATCCACTTTGACCAGGATAAAGAGCTTACTGTAGGTGAATCAGCCTTGCTCGACTGTGAGCTCAGACTGCCGTCTGTGTGCAATTTCTTATTATCTCTGCGCGACAGCGTGTTTTCTCCCAGGTTCCTTAGTTTATTTTCACCTTCCGAACACGACAGCAGGTACACTCGTGATTCCAAATTGTCTTCGTGTGTGAACGGATGTGTAGATGGTGTGATGGACTAGCATTCCCTCCAGGATTCATACCTTCCTGCTTTACATGGACCATGCATGTCCCTGACCCTGAATGAAGTTGAATGAATAAATGGTATTTCTTAATATCTTAAGTAAATGAATATGCATTGCTCTACTGGTGGCTATCGTATGGAATCATACGGTATATTACAGTCAGTGTTTGCAAATCTATGTAATGAAGATTTGTGGGCAAACAGTCTTATGTTGAGCTGCTAAGCTAAACTAATGCTGAAGAATATTTCAAAAACAGACATATTGGTATGGTTTAAAACGCACTCTTGGGTAATTTATCGTCCCTAGTGGTAATTTTATATTACACATGTAGGGAACATATGGTCATGTCATACATAGTGTCATACATAGTCACACAAGTGTGCAAAGCAACTGAAAAAGATAGGAAAATGGATAGGTTTGTGTTTGCCTCAGTTTTATTAACACTTTCTGCCATTCACACATTTAATCAACAGGAAATAGACCTTAGTGCTGGAATAAACCGTTTAAAAAATGTCATATTGTTTAAGTCAGTTCCCAAGAGTGAGTGCAGAAATGTCATGCTGGGGGATAAAAAAAAAAAAAAGGTGGAAAGAGCCGGCACATTGAGGAAAAGGTTTGCATTTGCTCAGACCGACCTTTTCCATCAAACAGAAATGCGAATTCGTTCCTTCAAAGATCTCCTTACAGGCCAGGAGGAAGGAAGAGCCAAACGCAGCATCCAGCAAAAGAGCCAGAGTGCCGTAGCTAGAGGACGACGGTGTGTTGGAATGGTATTAAAATCCTAACCAACTCTACAGTCAGACACATGATACGTGCACAGTTCCACCAAGCCCGGCCAACACAAATGCGCACACAAACACACACACATGCTGTGACATGTTGTTCTACAACTCACCCGGCTGACTTCACATGTTTAGTTCATTCTGTTAGAGGAAAAAAAAAATGTGTGTATGAAAACAAGTCAGGCAAGTGAATAATTGTGTGTGTGTGTGTGTGTGTGTACACATCTGTCCTTCTGTCTTTCTCTCTCAGCCAAACCTCTGTTTCCAAGGAGACACGGGTATAACGGTTCAGTACAGTGTGCAGATTTTCTGATGAAGGCTGCATGTGAGGGCTCTCTCTCTCTCTCTCTCTCTCTCTCTCTCTCTCTCTCTCTCTCGCACGCTCTCCCGTCTCAGCTGATAGTAAACAGACATGTCCAGCATGTGTTTTCTCTGCTTATTAATTTGCATTATGAGAGTTAAATGTTGGTACTTTTCTTATGGTGTAAAAAAAAGCCATTTATAGGTTATTGAAATTAGTTAAATTTAGGTTTTCATTATAACAGTTACTTTTTTATTTTTTTTCGCTTTCATACCTGCGTTGTTTGTTGTGCCTGGTTCCAGGTAACAGAATGGCATTACAGTACATAAAGTATAGCCTATGCAGGTAGCACATGTAAAGATCCAGAGGTTTTCAGGATTCACAGCTGCGTAATGAGTTTAAATGTTCCACCAGGTAATTTGTTGCATACTATTTGGAAAGGGCAGTATGTCCAAAATATATTGTAAGAAGTCGGTGTAATGGGTAGAATTCCGATTCAAAGCTTCAGGGTTCCTCGTTCATCCTTACTGTATGCTCAGCTGATTTGTTTGTATGGTGTTTGGCTGGATTCCTCCTTCCAAAGTATGCCAGTACTGTAGTTGGACTGACGGATTGACTATACTACTGTACATTGCCTTTCGGTGTGATCAAAGGCATATCAAGCTCATTCAACGAACTAGCATTCCATTAACGGTATCACACTAACTGTTGCCAAAACTAAAGATCCCAGATCTGCCAAGACTCTGACCCCGGATGCAGAAGTGGTTAGATGAATAAATGAATTTGGTTTGCCGGAGAATGAGCGTGTCTTTACAGTGTTGGGCTGTAGTTTATACCAAATATGCACTAGCTAGGGTGTGTTGTAGGGATCATGGCTACACAAGTTACATTAAAGATGTTATCGGATGACACGCCTGGAATCCAAGAACATCCCTAAATTCTAAAATTCCGGATTTTTATTGTTGTTTGATTTGTTTTTATGTGGAGATTCTGGAGAAAAGAAGAAAAAAATACATCATCCCACTTTTACCTGTAAATCACATCCAGTCCAATTGGGGCTTTTACTTTTCTACCCCAGTAGTCATTTGCATAACTATTTTACAAGCGGTTTTATGACTGTGTTCATTACTTGAAAGACTCGTGCAGACATTATCAGATCAGATCTGAAGTGCTCGATATTCCTGTTCAAACACAGGATTCATGACAGGCACTGTTCCTCCAGCAGTAACATATCTAGTGATTTTCAAATTTTTGTGCAGTAAAAGAATAGTGACAAAATATATTTGAGAATACATTAAAGCACTAATGGGCTAAACATGAAAGTAACCGAGTGCTGATGCACTCGTCTATCAAAAAACACCCACGTCTCCAAACAAGCCGCGATGTGCTCGGAAATTGTCGCAATGTGAAACCAAACAAATGAAATGAAAAAGAAGCTGTGAGGAAAAACAGCTGTAATTCTTATAAAGGGTGATCCGGATGGGAATTAAAAGTGACGTTCTGCACACGACAACTTGATATTCCACTCATATTGTTCATGCTTGTTGACGGAGGGCCTCTTTCTTGTGATCTTGATTTGAGAGGGTAGAGCTATCGTCTGCAAGGACAACACAAAGGAGGACCATGTACCGGGGGAGAAAAAAGACGAGCGTACAGTACAAGAGACGAGAGAGGATCCTTTATGTTAGCTGCCCTGGAGGTGACAATAATAGTGTGACATTTGTATTTGTAGATTTTTTTATTTTTTTTTTGACATTTTGACCAATTCCCTTGAGTAGCAGGAACGACAGAGCAGCTGTGTATTAGGCCTGCACCATAGTGTGACTGGTTGATTTACGGAACAGATATTCAGCAGCACTGTCCTATAGATAAGTAGGTGGTGCCGCCCCATGTATAAAAATCTAAACAATGCACAGTGATATACATGTAACGTGTTGTTATTGTCTATTAGAGATTCACTTTTTTGTTTAACATCGGCATCGTTTTTGCATTTCTCTCTCAAGAGGAGACTGATGCTGTGTATAGTACAGTACAGTACAGTTAAATACATCACAGGGGTGTTTTAATGTGAAAGGTGCTTCATTTTAGCCTGCCTCCTTATGATGGATGTCAGACTGCTTTGCCACCTCACTGTAGCCAGGAAAAAAAAAAATTGCTTATCTATTTATACACGAAACAGTTGATCTGATCGTATTTGCCGATATGGTCCACAACTTTTCAGCAGAGTAATTTTGAGGTGTTGGCCAAATGTGTGATGATGTGTGAAGAGATTGCCCCCTACTGGTGTTCTTTAACAATGTGTTTTGTTTTGTTGTTTTTTTTGTTTTTTTTTGAGGCAAGGACACGGTTCTGGTTAAGAGTATAACTCGTTCAGGGTATTTGGTTTGATATTGTCTGTATGCAAAGTCATGATGTCGGTTAAAGGACCGAATGGAGCACCTGAGGATGATGATGAGAACGCTGCATCGTTTCAGCATTCTTCCATACAGGCTGATTCTGTTGCACGCTGTATGGTATAGACGACTCGACTCATATGTGATACGGGTGTGACTGACGGAACACACAGGCATGTTCTGTATTTCTAAACTGTGTCATCATCAGACATTTCTGGAGTTTAAATCATTCCTACAAGTTCGCTACACACTTTCTGTGGAACGTTACCCACACCATCACTACAAACCAGACCAAACTCATGATGTCGATGAACTACGTTTTACCTATAAAGGACCTAGTATACTACACCTCATGATGTGGATATCTGTGACAACGATCACAATCAACCTGCTGCACACCTCCATAATAAACATGAACATACACAGTGTAGTGCAGTATGCATTAAAGCGCACCTATTATGCAAAATTCACTTTTTAGTCATTTTGTGTGTACAAACAACAACAACAAAAAAGGAGGAAAAAAAATGCATTCCCTTCTTTTATATTCATTATCAATTTGTCTATGGGCTAGAGCTTAAATGAAATGGGAACGGAACAGGGGGAGTTTAAGGTATTGAGAAAAGGATTGTCTAAAGGGTATTATAGCTGGGGAATAAACACACACACACTTTGGGTGAGCTCTGAGCTATGTTAACTTGTTTAAAAAGTAGTACAGCTTTGATGCATGCTATTTAAGAGGTTTGGTCCACCTCGAACTTATCCATTTTATTTGATTTTGTATGAGAGGTTTTCACGAGCGCAGCAGTAGTGATCGCTCAAAACTGTTCACGTCAAGACTAAAAGAGGAATTCGGCATATTTTTGAACTCTACAAGCCATTATGAAGAGGCACGAATCACTTATGAAGTCAGTGAACCACCTACAAACCCCAACAATGAACCCTTGAATAACTTATGAATGCTAACAATGTTTTATCTTGCCAACTACAATTCAAGGTTCTTTTTTTTTGTGTGACAGCTACAGTACAGTTGCTTTGGCAACAGGACACACTGTTCTGAACGCTAACAATCTTTCTGATCAAGGCCTTTCCGATCTCTAGATTGCACACGTTTGGAATGTAATTCAGGAATGCAAGAAAGTCTGCTAACAAATTGTTATTTTATAATTGAGCCAGATTTTTAAGCATTTAATTCAGCATTTACTAGGTAAGTTCTTCACTAAGATTAGTAGCATCGCAGTGATCGTCATCTGCCACTGTTGTGTCGGAGGACACAGAGGACAGAACTGTGAGTGATTGCAGGGTTCCTCTAATACGCCATGCATGTTGTCAAGAGACTCTCCCACCGAGAATGTATGTTCGTGAAAGGACCACTCCAGTACAAGTGCATGTGTGTAGTTGTGTGGAGAAGCGTTGGAGAGACTCCAATGAGGCATGTCGCTTAACTAGACCCTCAGTTCAGCGTAGTTTCTAAACGGGGATGTGAAGGAAGAGATGAAGGACTGCCTGGCACTTTTCAGGAAAGTCTTGGCACATACCTGCAAATCGTGTGCAAATCAGCCACCAGGCTCGATAGTGAAGAAGTGGAGGTCTAATTGAGCCTGAACCGGATCAGAGAGATGCTTCCGTCTGCTGCCTTTCTTTCTCAATGAGTCTGTAGAAAAAGAGAGAGCGAGAAAGAGAGAGAGAGAGAAATATTACCAAGCCATTTGTCAAAACCGCCAGGCTTGAAAGCATGCTGGGTTCTGATGAGTGGCTCCAGCTGCGACAAACTTGGAGATGCTCCCTCTCCCTCTCCTTCTTCCTCTCCGAGTTGGGCATCGAATAGAAAGAGCCTTCAGCATGGAAATAGTGCTGACGCATGGTAAATGTTGTGTGCGTATGTCTGAATGTGTTTGGGATCTGTGCGACTTGGAAGCAAAGTTACTTTGTGATGCTGGGGTGCTTTCTAACAGCCTTTTCCCAAGGTGTGATTGAGTAGGATCTACCTGCACGTTGCTCCATCTGCCATTCCTTCAAACACTCACACAGAGTACGGGAAGTTCTGACAACTCCCATGGCTTCACACAGGTTTACTAATGAGAGTGTTTGCACAGCGGTGTACAGCCTGTTGCGGTAGGTGATGAAGCCAAAATGTTTGGAAAATTCTAGTGGTTAGTTGTGTAAATTTAAGCATATACATTTTATACGATCTAATATATGCTGTTAGGTATAACGTCCAAGGCATTACTTATATATATATAATTTATTTATTTATTATGATATATATTTTTTAATCAAAAATTTGGTGAAATGAACAGGGAAAAAAAAAAACGAATAAAAATGCTACAAGTGCAAATATAGCTGAATGTTTTTAATATCCCATTCTTGTTAGTGTACAGTAATTCACCCCACTCTGCTCATTTCCTACCCACTTCTTTGTCCTTGTTTTATTTGTCATGTGGATTTAGGAGGCCCGCAGCTGCTTTGTGTTACTGAATAGAAGCTGTGCAATGATGAATAATTTATGCTTGATGGATCTGTAGAGTCAAAATGGCATAATCTCGGTGTCAATTTTGTGGACATGTCTGATGGTTCACACCTGATTTAAACACCAGTTTTTTAAATAAGGATGTGTAATAATACTTAATGGTGATTGTTAGAGTGTCAACAGGAATGACGGCTTGACTAAGGGCAATTGCTCTCAACACTAAATGTCATAAACGCACATCAATTTCAAAGCAACACGTCACTTTTCAAAGAGCATTTGAATATATTGACCGTTTGACATATTTAAACCAGTTAGTGTTCCTTTCACTGTATTTTATAATATATATATAAGCTATCATTAAAAAATGCAGCTTAATACTGTACCATTAAATACAATGTTAAACAAACTGTTTCATCAAGGTCCTAAAATGGCCAGAAATGATTGTAGCAAAGCAACTTAGTAAACATTTTTTACTAATACACACACATGCATACATGACCACAAGTTTACTTTAAGGTTTTATTAAAAAATAGTGCTGTCAATCTAATAAAAAATGTAATCTAGTTAATCACAGTTATAGGCTGTGATTAATCATGATTTTTCACTTTTTTTTCCCGAGAATCGAACTAGCGATCTCCGTATGATAGTCTCTAGTAAGTGCAAAAAAAGTAGCTTCTGCCTTTTTCAGTTTCTTACATTTAATGTATTCTTGTAAAAATAGTTCCCTTTGAAGGTAGCTCAAACACATGACTTCGGTTTTATCCAAACTTTCATCTGGAATCGTTTTATAAGAAGACTTGCCATTAAGCACACCTGGTGATGTTTCTTTAATCAACTTATTATCCGCGTTAAACATGGCAGTACCACACACGGCCGGGTAACTGCGCTGCGATTATGGGAAGCCATTAGGGTCAAACTTGCTCGTCTGATTGTTGTTGTTTTTGTTGGTGGTTTTTCAGCTGCTCCCAGCAAGGGGTCGCACATACTGTACAAGCTTGGCACAGGTTTTACGCCGGATGCCTTTCCCGACTGCATTCAGTATCTGGGCTTTAAACACTGGCTGGGAATCGAACCTTCTGCATGGCAGGTGAAACACCTACCATTGAGCCAACAGTACCCTTAAACTTGTTCATCTGATTAATTTGCGTTAAAAATAGTAATGTGTTAAAATTTCTAGATTAATCACCTGCGTTAACGCATGACAGCCCTAATAATAAGCATTTAATTAATATTAACAGCCCTATTAAATAAACATTTAGACAATGCTGTTGCACCATTTCAGTTTGGAATTCACTTGATTTTATTCAGAACCACAGCACAGGTGGAATGCATTTATAGCGCATTAAAACCTTCATCATTACAAATGCTACGACTTACCTGTTTGTCTTGCAAAACATTCAGTGAGTCCAAAATCCTCTCCATAGCCGAGTTCTACTGGGAAATCACATACCTGACAATGCCATCGGAAGGTAAAGGAGTTGCGTGCAGACTAGAGGTTGTACAACTAATGCCCGAATCACATTTAAAACGTTGATGCTTACCTGCAAAGCCAAACATGGGCCAGTCCCCACTTACCTCAAAGCACATATCACGCCCCGCACTGCATCACGCTCCCTCCAATCCTCTAGCACTGCTCGACTGGTACAGATGTGGCCATTAAGAATTTCCCGCGAGATGCCGCAATTTGGCGGACTTGCCGCAAGCACTTTCGGGAATTGAAATAAATGTGTTGTGCTTCACTGAATATCCGCCAGATGGCGCATGGAAGGACTTTATCTAAAAGCCAGACCAAGTA
>JAOVVB010232953.1:0-10282 GCA_028570985.1 Heterobranchus longifilis
ATTTTTGCATGAAAAATTACTTTAACGATGAATCGATTATCAAAATAGTTGCAGCTCTAGAACACTCGACGGCAGACCCACGTCTATAACATCCGTTGTCGCATAATTACGTCGCCTACTGTAAGTGCGGTCGTCCGTATGAATTCTCTCTCACGTCTTTCCTCGACGTTTTCCATCGAGGTCATTGATTTTAATGTAAAAAATATTCCCTGACTCTTGACTGCACCTCCTCTCTATTCTGTGAATGATCCTGGCATTATGTGTGAAACAATAATGTATAATAATATAATTAGATAATGATGTATGTACATTAAAGGACTACCTTGTCCTTGCTGTGGTAGGGCCGGACGTTGTAGAGACGAGACGTCGGGAAGAGAGGAGGAGGGTGAGTGAAGAGTTCACTGCTGCTGCCTATTGGGAGAAGCATCTGCACACACACACACACACACACACACACACACACACACACACACACACACACACATTAAGCAGTCATAAAAACGTTTGAACTTCAATTACACATATTAATAATTAATAATACAAGCATGCACACAAGCACAATAAAAAACAGGACATGTTATGCAGCCTACCTGCACCTCCCCGGACACGCCCCCTTTGAACGCCCACGGTTCTGACTCCACTCCCAGGAGGTCCGCCCCCGTCGTCTTCCCGCACCCTGTGAAATATAAAAGGTGACATCATGTGGTTCGGGGCCAATGAAATAAACGCCAGTGCAGATGGAAAATGATGGAACAGTTAAATCGCCGTTAAATATTCATGCCGGCATAAAAGTTCAGTATTTTACAGCATCACAGCTCCTCGAGAGACGTACAACTTTCAGTTTTTTATGCTGGTGCCATAAATATTTGAAGCAGAACTGGTGGTTCCATCAACTGCTGAACTCCACTCAGCCTGCGCTGAGAAATAATGACTGGATGTTGGGTTAGTAGTTTTCAGGCTGGATTTACTTTAGATATGAGAACGATTTGTGCAGCAGAGGCTGCTTGTAGTTATTTCAGGCATCGATAGATAGACCAAGTTTTAAAAAAGGTCGTGCGTACTCACAGTGGAAGCAGTTCCTCCAGGTGCCCTGCAGGGTGGAGCTGTCACTCAACACCCGTCCGTCTGACGGAGACAGAGGGGGGTTAGACCATAGCAGAAGATAAGATATACTTTATTTGTCTTGGGCTCTCCAAGCCACTGTATACATATACAGTATAGTCGTCTCAAGTAAAACACATATTATTCTGTATTCCCACAGATTCCTCACCCAGCCAGCATATGAAAGCTTTCGCCACCAGAGCCGTGTTCCTCAGGTCCCACACATACGGGTAAAGGTCGTAGAGCACGGCCCTGTTGGCCCCGCCCACCACGCTGCAGTGCAGCTGTGCGATGTCTTCACACAGAGACAGGACCCTGTACGACCGGCCGCGCCACTCGTCAATCTGAGGTACAAAAACATTTAGGAATCATGCACTCCACAGTTCAGATTTCACCAACAAGAAGGGTTGAGAACCGAAAAACCGAGAAACTATTAGAACCGATGGCAAATTGCCAAGAACCGGGTACCCGTTAAAAAATGAGAACCGATTAGAACCGAATCCAACTAACTTTAAATTGACTTATTTTAATGAAACAATAAAAGCCAAACTAAGTTTTCCAAACATTTCCAAACTGGGAATCGATAAAATTCAAATGAAACCCAGCCCTATTCCTTTCACATTATGTCGTGAGCTCAATAATGTCGAAGAAATGTGACACCAAAATTATCTGTGTCGCATTTATACTCATAGACTGTATACGAGAAGTGTACGTAGCCACCGTAACATCACCTGCTGGTTTGTGGACTACCGTTTTGAAGCCTTCAGTTTGGCATTTTGGCCGTCACCATCTTGGTTGTTTGGAGCCAGAAGTGACCATATTTGGACAAGAGGGTGGAGCTGTGGAGGAGTGCTAAGCTAAATGGAAAGATAGCAGCTAACGCTAGCGCTAGCTCGCTAACTTGGTTAGCAAGGAGCATCTGTAATTCACGCTTTCAGACGGTACGCACGGTAAACACCCTGACAACTGCCGAATCCTTTTTAAAAGCAGCTGCTGCTGCTGCTGCTTATGGTCCTGCCGCCAGAAGAACGCAGATTCGATAAGCAGAATCGGAAACTGAATCAGAATCGATAAAATTCAAACAATACCCAACCCTACCAACAAGAAATCTACACAAACACACACGGACCTTCAGAGGCGGTGTCTTCTTGCTGTTAGCGCTGACCAGGTGGCAGTTTGCTTTCAGCCAGGTCAGGTCCTGCAGCAGTTTCTGGGCGGACGCGCCGTGTTCGTGTGGCAGATAATAAAGACCGACCAGCAGCCGCACCTGGGACTCACTGAGGAGGCCCTTCCCACCACACAGGCCCCATCCCTGGGCCTTCTGTCCCCTGCCTCCTCCAGAGGGTGCGCCCGGCCTGCATCCTGGAGGTTGGTGATTGGGTTGACCAGGCTGGTTTGACTGCTTCTTCTTCTCCCCCTCTGGTCCCTCCGTCTCCCCCCTGACCTTAGTGGGTGACGATGGGGGTGAGCTGGAGTTCAGGGGGAAAACGGGGAGCTTGGCCACGGTAGAGGTTCCTCTGAGGGTGGGAGGGCAGTCGGGTCTGTCAGGAGTTTTACAGCGAGTTGTTGGAGCGGAGGAACGCTGGTCTGCTCGTGTGCTCTGACGACCTGTAATGATGAAAAACTAGAATTACCGCCTTACCGCCAAAGTGCAGTTTACCTCCATGTCTGTCCAGACTCACATACACGGAGGCGTCACACACATGTTGTACCCAGCAGCACAGAAGATCTAAACAATCAGCACAGTTTCAAGATTAGTGTCACCAAGTCAGTACCCGACCAAATGTTATGGCACTAAATAATGCACAGAAAAGCATTTTTGCAGAACATTATGATGTCACAGTGAAGTTGACCTTTGACCTTTTGCCTATAAAATGTCATCATTTTATCCAATTATTTTTATTTGTGCGAAACTTTGTCATGATAAGCGTAGGAATTCTTGAGTTATGGCCAAAAAAACATATTGTGTGAGGTCACAGTGACCTTGACCTTTGACCTCCAAAAGGTCAGTTCATCCGTGAGTCCAAGTGGAAGCGTGGTCCAAATATGTAGAATCTGAGACGGACGGACAACCGAAAGCATATCACCGACGCTGAGGCATTTCAGTTTTCATTGGTCCATTCAAAGGTCATGAAAGTAAACGAAACCAGGAGAAAATATGTTTCATTGAGAATGAACAGGACTGTAATTTTTAAGAGACAGTTGCAGGCACACTGTTTGAGTCTCGTCTAATGTCGACACATAAACAGGAGCAGACCGAGTCGTATTTTTTTACCTGCTTGTAGCGGTTGATTGAGTTCCTCCATCCAGTCATGTAGCGCAGCAGACAGCGCTCTGTCAGGACAATATTCACACTCCTCGTCTACAACATAAACAACAGTGTGTTATTATATAAGAAGAAGCTAAATGACTCATATTCACACAGTGGAGAACACCATTCTCAAATTCCTTTGCATCAGTCTGTGATTTTCACTCCAGTTGGACAAACCTCCACACACACACACACACACACACGCACACCACTCATACTGTACCTCTCCTTTATCTAAAATATTGATGCATCACTAGAGAAGAAGATGAGCTGAGAAAATATATTTTTACTCAGAGATTCTACAGGACTAACAACATACCCTGCTGTACTTTATACTGAAAATACTGCAGTAAAACACAGTGTCTGTTTGGAAAACGATCTGTGTGAATGGAGACATAAAAACACTCATCTAAACTCTGTAA
The DNA here is from genome assembly GCA_028570985.1 of Heterobranchus longifilis. Classification (NCBI taxonomy): domain Eukaryota; kingdom Metazoa; phylum Chordata; class Actinopteri; order Siluriformes; family Clariidae; genus Heterobranchus; species Heterobranchus longifilis. The sequence goes on from JAOVVB010232953.1 coordinate 3,835, forward strand.
CACTTCATTTTACAGGTCTGCAAATTAAGTAGGTGATAATAGCAAGTAACGTACTTAAAATTATCCTAGAAATGACCTCAAAATGTATGGAAAATTTCCCAATAAGCAGGTAATAAATAGCTGGTAATTTCTTTAATTTACAACAAAATAATACAAAGTTAATTGATAAGCATGATTACAAATGCTTCCAGGTCTGCAGTTTCCTGGTAAGTAGATGATAATTGGGTGGCTGCATTAAATTTACATTTAATTAAGTCATTTCTTATCATCAGTAGAGGGCGCTCTCATATTGTAGCCATCGCACTACTGCAGAAGAAGAGAGAGATGCACAGAGGGGTTGAGAGATGCAACTGAGAGAGAGAGAGAGAGATGCTGGGGTAATTTGGGGGTCATTTAAAAACAAAATTCTAATATTTTACTTGCTAATTATCACCTACTTAGCATGACATTTGCAGACCTGTTAAATTAAGTGTGTTAAATTAACTCTAACCTATAATTCTATAATAACTCCAGAAAGTTTTTAGATTATTTGAGTCCAATTTGGACCGCACATCATTAAGTTCGATCCCTCTCACACAAAAAGAATGCAGTAATTACTTCACGCACTCCCCCCCCCACCTCTGATGTAATCATTAAATTTGCTCTTCCGTTTCCATCCACATTGCAGGCTGCAGCCTGCCCTTCATCTCTTTTCTCATCCCCTCCCTTGATGCCCATTCCTCCTCCGCAGAGAGACATTCCTTCATCACGCCACGCAATTATTCCTCCAACACCACCTCTCCCCGCTCGTCTTCATCACACGCTACAGTGGTTTCCTCTCCTACACTCTTCCACCCGACTCCCTCCTTTCCTCTTTCTTTCTCTGCTGCCATTCATGTGTGTTGCACCGTCATAGTAAATTAAATGCAATAAACTTGAACCAAACCTCAAATTAAGGTGATGAAAGGGCGACTCCACTATCACAGAGCTGTAACACAAAGTCTTACAGTCGACAGTAAGGGACGTTGTGTGAAATATAAATGCATCTGAGAGCTACGATGTCTTAAAGGGGACATTGTCTGCTCATTTTCAGGTTCATACTTGTATTTTTGGTTTCTTCTAGAACATGTTTACATGCTTTAGTGTTAAAAAAACACGTCATTTTTCTCCTCCTGTCTGTCTGAATATACCTGTATTCACCTTCTGTCTGAAACGCTCCGTTTTAGCGCCTGTTTCTTTAAGACCCCCTCCTGAGAAAGCCCAGTCTGCTCTGGTTGGTCAGCGTTTATGGGTCTTCCGCACCTGCGCTTTCGGCGTCTCTGCACCGTCACTGTAACTGCACTATAGCGGTACTTTCTATCTATACATAGTATAGTTGTGACATCACAACTTTACAGAAGTCCTGACGGCTCATTTAAAGTCACAGTATCTGAATACGAGCTGTGTGCATTTCTCCGTGGATTGAGTGTTTTGATACTTTCACAGTATTTATATATTTATATAACACCTAGATCTGGAAATCTCACTTTCCACAATGTAACACTTTCTGTAAATAGATCCACTTTGCTGTGAGAGTCGATGAAGATTGATGACATTGGTGAATTGTGCAGCTCAGTACTTGGGAAATATTGTTATTCTGTGTAACGACAGCTGAAGGCTTATTGAGTAACTTTGGCCAGGACAACAGATGGAGCTTTAATTCATCAGAGTGAATTATTTGTTAAGTAATATCAGACAAAACTGTGTTAGTTGCCAAGCAACACTGGCTTATTGAACATGTCTCCAGGAAACAATGGGACTAACTGTATATGGCTCTGTTCTGGCAGAGCCAATAATAGTTCATTAACTCGGAACATCTCCTGTTTCATCCGCTACTTCCTCCTTCCTTCCAACTGCTCATTAATCTTTTCTGCCCCGATCTCCTCACCTTTCCTCTCCTCTTTTCCAGCTCTGTACCAGCTGCCCAGTGAATGCAGAGGGATGTAGTTGGCTTCAAACTCGCAGTTGGGGTTGAGTAAAAGGCCTCTCAGGTGGCTCCTCAGCTCAGGCTCTCTGCCTTTAAAAGGCCCGAGGAAGAGACGTCTGGAGTCGTAGTCATTGGCGTGCAGGTTGTCCCAGATGAGCGGGGGGCGCTGCAGGACAGACTCCACCTCAGCCAGACAGTCGACAGACAGTTTCCTGCTGATGACCTTAGTGCCTGTGGGGCCGAGAGGGGAGGGACACAAGTAAGTGGAAGTCTAAAGGTTTGAGAAACACATCTGAATCTGAGGGAGAGAACACCAGACTGAAGTTAATAAGTTGTGGATGTAACAAATTCAATTTACTGCTGTTACTGTAACAACTGCTGTTACTGTAGTTTTTTTTTTTTTTAATTGGTCATTTTATTTTTACTTAAAGACCACCTCTCGTGAAAATCACGTTTTTAACCATGTTAACATGTCTATATGGTGTTTTTTTATTTTCTAAACGACAGCAACTTCTGCCTTGAAACTACAGTGTGCGAATAACAGTCTGAAAAATCCAGAATCAGACAGCCAGGTTTTATGACATCATAAATCTAAGGAACCAATCAAGTCAACTTGGGGCTGGATTGGAGTGTAACTATGGCAGCGGTGGTGGGCGGGGCTTGAGGCCAGATCCAGAATTTAAAGTTTATTTATGTATTTTTTATGTGGGTAAACTGTGTTAAACAAAATATTTATATTTTTACATACTTTAAGGCTTTAAGTACTTTTCATCACAAGTATTGTACTTTGCTACATTTCAAGTCGTTCCAGTACAGAGTTAAAAGTAAAGTCACTCAGCTGACAGTGATACCTAATCTAAATGTGTGTTCACTGGCAGAGTGTCGGGACAGCGGTCACACCTGCAGATTGAGGAGGACTTCACGGTGCTCAAGACTCACTGAATGATGTTCATGCAGGCGAGTACAAAACTCTACCTCACTTCAACAATCACTGCATTGCCTAGCAACGTAGCTATGTGTATGCGCTATGCAGTGTGTAAAGACTGCAGTTTTTTTGTGGCTGCAGACACTGTAGAGTTCATATTGTTGTTGCCTTGGTGATTCTGCTTTTGAGTCTATCAGAAGTGGTATCCACAAACCTTTTATTTTTTGGTTATAATTTTTATTTAATTCTAGTCTGAGTTTTGTGCCTTTTCTGGTTAATTCTAGTGAAGCTTCGCTGAGGACGGTGGCAGTTCATTTATAATTGATCATCAGTTGTATGCTCAGTGCCGCATGAAATGTATTGTTTGGACATCAGGGGTCCTGTTGCTGATGTTGACATTTAATGCAATTATTTTGTAGCCTAAAGGTATTCTTTAATTTGACAGTAGCATCATAACCCCCCCTCCCCTTTCCCTTTTAAAAATGTAATGCAGTCAGGTTTACTCAGAGGACATTTTAACTGACCTACTTTTTACTTTTAATTAAGTACATTTTTACTACTCACTTTTACTTGAGTAAAATGTCTTTAAAGTAACAGTACTTTTGCTTGAGTACAGTACTGTAGTACTCTTTCCACCTCTGGAAAGTTGGAAGACCCAAGAAAAAAAACAAGCATAAAAGCTGTAGCTCACAATGTAACATTACCTGCACACATTTTAACTATCTTGGTACAACTATAAAGTGGCTACAAAAGAATATCTTCTGAGGTAGAAAAATAAAGACAAGTAGCAATACAATTCCATAAAAAGAACTACGAGAGTTGATAATGTGTGTACATGCGTGTGCGCTTCTACTGTATTTCCATATGCGTGTGGGCGGATGTGCATCCAAATCGTTTTTTGATCTTTGGAGGAGGTTGTGTGTGGATTTTGTGCCTGCACCTATTTGCATGTCATTTGCATTTGCCAGTGTGTGCTGTTATTAACCAAGGGATGGCTGGTCCACTAAAAAACAGAAAACAAGAAAGTGACTGTGGTTTATGTCTGCAGGAATACAGCCAGTATCCTTCTTCTTAGCAAAATTACCAAAATGCATGCTCCTTGTTAACCTGCCATCCATCCTCTCCATCCATGTTAGTCTAGTCAGCCTGACTCATTGATCCATTATCTGAGATTTGTGCAAGAACTAAGTTGTGTTAGAATCTATGGCCCCGACCATGGCTCTGAAATATCTGTGATGCTGAAGATTTCTAATTGCATTTCTGTCAGTTTTGTCTTGGATCTATAATCCAAAAAGAGTTGTTCATGGGCCTGGTCACTTGTTTTTTATTCTAATTCTAATTACTGGTAGTTGGCTAAATCAACTAATTAATCAATAAGAGATTTCATATTCACCTGTCCATATCACGGTGATGTTGGGCAGCAGGTCCTCTCCAACAGTCTGCAGGTAGGGAGACTTTGATACGCTGGGAGAACACAGAGAGCCACAGTACTCTACAGGGAGAGAGAAACAGGTTTATTTCATCATCAGTAAAAACTAAAGACGTAAAAGATTTTACGAGGTTCTGCACTCCTACCTGTAGGGCAGAATAGGAAGACGGGTGGTTCCCCTAAGAACCGATAGATCTCATTGGTTACGGTGACCTGAGCGTGGGCGAATGAGGAAAAGGCCTCGCTGTCAGCCTGACACATGGAGTGATCGATGTCATCAAACAGAATGGCGAACGCCTGGCAACCCAGGTCTGACACCTGCAGAGAGAGAAGAGGTTGTGTGTGAGAGAGAGAGAGAGAGATGACATAGCATTCCTTATCTTACTGCAGCACATACCTGTCTCAGTTTGCGTTTGAGTAGCGTCAGGTCACAGGAAGAGGAGAAGACGATGTCCTGACCAGGAGAGAGGGCGTAAACAAACCGCAGGCCTCTCGACTGGGCCTCCTTTATGAGAGTACGCAGCTGACCTGAGAGCAGGAGGAGAAAACATGACCACAGATGTCTGAGGATGCTAAACATTCATGAAGCCACATTTTAATTTCTCTCTTTAATCTCAGTTTTATGAATCTCTCAGGGGAATTCATCTTAAATAGGGCTGGGTATCAGCACTCGATACCTAAGGTATCGACTGAAATACCGGTATCATCATTTGTTAAACGATACCCAGCCTGAATTATAAATGACCAGGCCTCCAGACTAACGCCACACCGTCTTCCAGATAATATCAAAATAAAATATAGGCAACATAAAAACTGTTGACTCCTTTAGGATGGTAATGAAAAATACATTTTCCAGTAATGTCAAAAAGACAATTTAATATTTGGGACAGTGAATATTGACCCCTGTTTGAAGACAGAGTGTCCTCGGGCAGTTCTGGTACAGATCCTGGTACAGATCCTGTGTACCTGCACTGTGGTAGTGCATGTAACTTTTAAAATTACCTGCACCACTTCTCTGTAATTCCTTCTCTGCACTTCCGTCACAGCCCAAAGAAATCCAACATCGACCTCTGCAACATTTTATTTTTTATGACAGCTGAAATATGAGGAAATCGTCTGTGTTGTAATGTAATTTGAGCTAACTTTTCCTTTAATTTTCTGAAGAACTGTACAGGAAAATAACTTATTTTCCCTGGTCATAGTCCAGAACAGGACTGCTTTACATATTTAAGGAAACCTCTGAAGGAAAACATGTATTCATTTAATTTATGAGAGTTTAAAAATGAGGTATTTCAAGCTCTGACATCTGAAACAAGTTAAGCTCGAGTCTGCAGACGGACGGACAGATAATGTAGATAGATGTTCTTACCCTCCTCTTCATGAGAGTAGACTTCTCTCCACAACAGTCGGTGTTTCAGGTCGTCTTTTGGGCCGTACAGGTAAGTGTTCAACCCCCAACTTTGCATCCTGCCACAGAAAGGACAGAGAGGAGGCACGTTAAAGTCATTTCACTGCTAAATCTGTGAAACTGCAACAAAAGAAAGAAAATTAAGAGGAGCAAGGTTATTTTTTTATTTCAGCACCTATTTGATAGTCGCTTGATTTAAGCACTTTTTCACACTTTTTTCCATTTCAAATTTCCAAACTTTCCCATAGTTTACTTAATTTTCCAGACGTCTCGGTATATTACGTAAAAGACGACAGAGCTTTTGTTCTTGTGTCCGACTTTTTCTCTAAATATTCTTTGTTTGTGAAAATATTCCGACTTTTGGCTCCATGAAAAACGCTTGTATGATTTATTTATTTTTAGAAGAACAGAATAGAAAACAGAATAGTTGCAACAGTCTGGAAACACAAATATTTTCCCATACTCTCTTTTCTTTAAAAAAAAAAAAATACTGCGTAGGAACCCTGTCAAAATATGTTTTTTTGTTTCTTTCACAGTCAGAGGTCTGACCCACCGGTCTATCATTTTTTCTGCATTGTGTTTTTGTTCAAATGCTTTGAAAATATAATCTATTTCTTTGTATATCCATCTGTTCTATACATCTATTTATCCATCTTTTCCACAGTTTGATGCCATGTGTTTATCTTTGTCATGTGCTGTATGATCCCTGGAGAGAGAGAGAAGTGCGGACAGAGGGAATAA
>JAOVVB010232954.1:0-10281 GCA_028570985.1 Heterobranchus longifilis
GCAAAAACAGAAACACGCACGCACGCACGCACGCACGCACACACACACACACACACACACACACACTCACACACTCTCACACACTCTAGCCAGTCTTTTGATGGTTGTGATATTAATACGCACACCATTAAGTGGTGGACAACATCCTTTGTAGTTTCCTCGCTCTGGCTTTCAATGTAATGACCTCACACACACTCACTCAGCATTAGTGTTGTTTCTATGGTAATATTAGTAATCATGCAAATCCATGCAATACAGATTCATGCCTAAATAAGGACTGCGTGTGTGCGTGCGTGCGTGTGTGTGCGTGCTTAATCAAAGAGTTCATTCAACAGTGTATTTCCATAGTAATTTGATCCTCTGTGACAGTGGTCTGTGTGGTTGATGGCCACTGAATTAATAGTATAGTGTTTTCTATTCAGTTTAATCTAAAAATATATCCTGTTTTCAGATTTTCTGTATATTAAGTAGTTTTACAGAGGAAAGGCAGGAATTGCTTTCATTGGTGTACTTTTTTCCTCTTCAAATGAGAACACTGGACCAAGTTGATAATATGTACACTGTTGTAAATGTTTACATATAAAATACCTCAACACATTGGCTGTGTGCTGGTACATTTTCTACAAGTTAATGTTCTACTGCTACATAATTTCAGCCTGTTTTGAGTTGTTTTTGTGTCCATGTCCATTATCTGCAGATGAACTTATATAACACCAGATTCTAGCATTGCTTTACTAGAGTAGGTAATTAGCGTCTTAGATTATCCTGATCAAGGTTCAATACTGCGTGTCATGTAAAGTTTATTTTTGTCTATTTATGTCTCATGAAGGTTGTGGATGCCATCCTGCCTCCTCTGACAGCACTGGCTTTCAGCAGAAATGGTAAGAGAGATGGACGGTCATTTTTGAGAGACAGAAGAGAGAATGAGAGAGAAGAGATGTGGAAATAGAAGCAAAATGTCAGAGTGAGGGAGGAGGGAGTGAGGAAGAAAAAGGAACAGAGGAAATGGCAAATGGGAAATAGTAAGAAGTAAGGTGGAGAAAGATAGGGACATGGTTACCATGCAACCACCAGTTTCTCAGCCTAAAATGAAGTCCTTGTTTTGTGTCGGCCATTGATACTGTGTTTCCGTGTTACATGTTCTCATGTCACACTGTTGTTTTAAAAGTGTAATCTTGAGTCCTCCTCTGTTTTTGTAAGTAAACTATGTATATATTCTATTATATATGTATTTGTACTACATACTGTAATGTAGTATACTATTATACAGTCTTATGTTACTTGTTTGACATTTATTAAGTTCAGATTATTTGGTTATTTATGTACATTTTAATAGCTGTATCTTGTTCCCTCAGTCTTGAGCTCCAGTGACATCCTCACATTAGTGTTGTCTCTAAATCAGCAATTTTCAAGTAATTAGTGGTCATATGATGTTATGCAGTTGTCACATATCACATACATTCTATCAGCCAAAAGCTACTACTAACTACACACACATCCAGTGTTCTAAACACTTCTTGTATACTATATTAATACTCTCTTTCTCCGTGTGCTCCAGTGGAGTGGTCCGTGTTTGTTTTGAGGGTGCTGTCTGAACTCAGTCTTGTCCTGCTGGTCCAGGAGAGTGATGGGACTGAGGAAGATGAGGAGAAGAAAGAGAGAAGAGAGGAAGGAGGAAGGACAGCAGAAGGAAGAGATGATGGAAGCTCCTGCAATCAAATCTTAGCTCCCATCACCAAATCTCTGCTTCCAAGGTTGGTCGGACTCTTTCTAAATATCAGCTTGACAGTATCTCTGGTTTCCTCCTTTATATTTTGTTTCTGTAGGAACAGAAAAGACTTATAGGTTATATGAATTGCAATTTTACATCAATACAACGTAACCAAATTAATTGTAATACTTTAAGACAATTAGTATAATTGAGACCATCATTGAAATAATTCCTACCCTCTGTTTTGAGCCAGTGGTATTGTTATCGATGATTTGTGTTACTATTTGACAATTTTCCATGAAGTCCAACTTTGTCCTTGGCTTATGTAAGTGCCCCACTTTTTGGTGAATACTAACTGTATAACTAATATTCAAGACAAAACAGCTGGAGTCCAGTGGCTGCCAGGTCAGAAATAATTAGAACCTCTGTAGCTCAGTGACAGCAGGTGATAATGTCAGAGCTGATCTTAAAGCTTGAGTCATTGGACAAAAATTCCATAATAACCTTTCATCATATTGTAATTCAGGTGGTCTGAGAGAAAACTAGACTCCTGCACCTTGTCTTGGCTCTGTTTCAGGCTTTAGCAAATCTAGGAGGTGACGGACAAACTTTGGGCCAATCATTCTGGAGAGAGCATTTCTATTTTCTGTTCTACTAATGCAGATGTGCATGTGACTTCGGTGAAAGAAGCCAAAGGGGCTGTGGCTAACTCAAGGCTAAACTATTAGATAAGACTTTATTGTCTTTTATCTATATACAGTGCAGTACAGTACATAAAGGGACAACATATTATATAAATGCAGTCCAGTTTATTGTTCGGATATTATATATATTATATGAGCGGATATTTGCTGTGAAAACAGTCTGGAGAGCTGCTCTGCTGGGGTTAGCCTTTAGCCTAGCTGCCTCGTCTGCCGTGTTTACGTCTCCTCTCACATCACCTCCAGAGTCAGCTTTTAGCACTGTGTTTATTGGACCCGGATTGACCGCTGGCTGCATCGCAGAATTGTTTTTCCACCAACGCTGGTTCGCTTATGTTGATGAATCAGTCTGTCATCTCAAAGAGCTTTACAGGTCCAAAAGTTTGCAAAGAAAACAGAACGGTAATCCTCATTGAACTGTCGCTGTATAGTTACGGCACTGGGCCAAAATTAATGAATCGTTCTCGTAAATGTTACTGTATGAGGTCCGTGCTCGTGTGGTGGGAGGGGCTGGACGAAGAGGTCCCACTTCACTTCAAATTCTGGCTTTTTTTTTGCTTTCTGCATACCCCAACTTTAAGAGGAAGTAAGGCCCCGATTTCTTGAAATGAAACAGGGATATCAATCATCATAGACGAACTAGGCATGTCCAGAGCGATGCTTTCATGCTGCAGGACATTGATACCTGGTGGAGCGATAGAGACAGAGAGTAATTATCATTAGAGATAAGTGCAAGGATTTACATGAGTTTATAGATTCTATAATTATTAACTCATCTTGGGGTTTCTTACTAGGTGACAGTCAGTCTTATGGTTACTAGTAATGTGGTAAATAGTGATACATGTAGCACTTTAAAATGGAATATAGAGAGTATTTTGTGCTCTGCTTCTCTGGGTTCACGTCACAGTAGTACTGTCAGATGCAGCTAACTGACAAGCATCTGTATTTATGAGTGTTGGCATCAAAGGAGCGTACAACCTGTGGAGAGCAGGGACAGACAAATCCAGTTTGCAGACATCATGACAGTAACAACAATACAAAATAGACATTGACATTCGTGCTGTGTGTTTCTCACTTTCCTTCTTACCCTCTATGTGGATCTATACCGTCTCCTATACATTATTAATTGTATCTCCCTTTTTAAAATCTTCTGCTCTCTCATGGTTGCCTCATGTGTTACCTCTTGTTCACCTTTATTTCCACCCCCATTTCTCCTCCTCACACTCACATCTCTCCTCTTCCTCCCCCCTTTTCTCTTTCAAATTCTCTCCTCTGCTCCTCTTCCCACATTTTCTTTTCTCTCCGTCTCCTATTATAACTCTGGTTCTCCCCTCCCCCTCTTCTCCACCCCTCTCCCCAGATCTGTTCCAGTTTACACTCTGTTACCAATGATCAGAACAGTACATTAATTATTAACACTATGAAAGCCAAATGTTGTACTCATGCATGTTTGTGTCGCAGGATTGAGTCTCTTCTTCGAGCAGCAGAGCCTGTCCCGCTCTACGCACTCAAACTGCTGGTGTCCATGACTGAACACAGCACGCACATCTGCAGGTACTGCACACACACAGGCACCTAGTCACACTTCAATCACACAGACAATAAAACATCGAGGCATCGTAATACCAGAATGCGACCTTATTGTACTTTACAATAAGAGCATGAAAGTACACTGCAGAGGACAGAAAACTGTGTATTACACATGCATTGAAGTAGAACAACACCACCAACTTACAAACAAACCTGCTGTATAGATGCTGGTCAGCCTGTTCCTCCCAGGGTGCTCAATTAAAATTCAACAAGGTCCAGTTAGAGAAAAAGGTCCGGAACATCATAATGTTTAACCTGCGTTATGATTCAGTGCCACACATAGTGAAGTAGCCTAGTAGTTGTATCAACGTCTGTATGTAGTCAACAACTGACTGGCAAATGTGGTACCATATGGACTTTGGTAGCCCGATCGCTGCTGCACCTACCGCCGTGGAATTAACACCAAATGCAGATGGAGCATGATGGTCACCACATGCAGATGGACATGTGGGCCATGGTGGCCCGATCGTTGCTGAGCCTGCCGCCGTGGATTACTGCTGCTAATATTATTACCAACACCAAATGCAGATGGAGCCCAAGAGCCTGGTCTGCTCGAGATTTCTGGCTTAAGCAAAAGGCAGTTTTTTCTGTAAAATGCATTTTTTTTTTCTATTAAAGGCAGTTTTTTCTTGCCAATGTTGCGCTATATGAAAAGTATCCTGAGATAACCTTTGTTATATGACACTATAAATAAAATTGAATTGAACACAATAAAACAGGCAGAGCAGCATCTCTGTTTTAAAGGCTCAGAAACGCCAGAGTAGTGTGTACGCAAGGCATAAACGTAGCAAACGATATGCGTTTTAAAACAAAAACGTAGTTATGTGGATGTAACCTACACAAGATAAGATCTTATGTATTTTTTTTATATGGACAGATATTAGTTCTTATACAGTGCTAAAACGCGTATGGATGGAGATGGTTTTTAAAACGCCAGTTCAAAATGAAAACGTAGAAATGTAGATGTGGCCGTAGACTATTTGTTTCTATTCCAAGTCCTCTCTTTCCTTGCGTCTCTTTCTGTCCGCAACTAAAGGATTAAAAATTACACCTATCCTGAGCAACAAAGACAAATAAAAAAAAATTCAAAATTTGAAATATATAAATGTGTTATTTGTTGGAGCTACCATATGTTGTAGAGGACTGTTTTTTTCACTAACATTACCACTACAAACTATTTTCAACGTGCATTGCCTTATAATTAAGAGGAGGGATTACTAAGCATAAAATAATTTCTGATATCAGATGATGTAAGGCCACACACAGTGGTGACTATTTTCAAATGATTAAAAACTATACATTTGTGATAATTATGGGGCATTAGGAATTAGAAAAACAGCAAGGACGCATAAAAGTCTGATGAGACTGAACCTCATATATTCACAGAGGAGGGGGGGGGGGGGATAACCTAATTTGCACTTCATTCATTCTGTGGTGATAATTTCCGCCCCACTAATCTGCTGTTATTAAGCTCTGGACTGCTCATTTTATGAGTTCACACTGTAGTGTTTTGATTATTGCTTTCCCCTTGAGTCTTTTTTCTGCTCACGTATTCCTGTTTGTGTTGCACCTGTCTGCTTTCCAGATTTCACCTCCTGACTTCACTATCTTTCACAGTATTATTGTGTCCCTCCATCTCCATCTCACACTATCTCTTTCTCTCGTTCTCTCTTTTCACTCACACAACATCCATTTCACTTAAAATCAGCGGAGCGCTCCAGTCTCACCTCTTTATTCAATCACTTGTAACTCAATTCAAGCGAATTACATTCACATGAGCTTGACACTCGCATAACTGACCCAAATGGTGGACCTATTCAGGCGAGCAGGACTGTGCTTTGTGCGTGTGTGTGTGTGTGTGTGTGTGTGTGTGTGTGTGTGTGTTTTGAATGTATGTGTCATAGGGTTAAAAATAACTCCTTTGTAAATGCTCAAAGATCGTGCTGCCCTCTTCTAGAGATGGAGCATGATAAAATAAATATGTTACTCATTTTCCCCATTACCTAAGACTTGAAGCATTTGCGCAGGAGTGTTGTTTGATGATTTTCTGCTGGTACTCAATATCAGCTGGGCCTTCTCAATGGCTGGTGCCTCTTGTTTCCCAGGAGGCTCTACAGGACTATAGGGCTGCGACTAACGATTCTTTTCATTATTGATTAATCTGTCTAGTATTTTTTTTTATTAATCCATTAATTGCTTGGTCTATAAAATGTCAGAAAATAGAGTTCAAAGTAACATCTTAAAATGTCTTTCTTTGTCTGACGATCAAAACCCAATCACATTCAATATACGATGATATATATGATCTTATATATTACCAGTAAGCCCTTCTGCATAATACTGCTCCTCAAAGGTGAAACTTTAGTTTGAGAAGTAGGGGGGACACAAATCTAATTTCATTAATTGAAATGTAGATTTTTTTGTACGTGGTCCTTGTCTAATAATCTTAAAATAAATTAATACATTTAATTTAAACATAACCTCCATATATACGTCTTTATATTATTTATGCATATATTTTAAATCTTGGGCTAGCGTGTAGGTTTTGTTTAAACATTGGGGGAGACACATATAAAACGGGAGGTCTGGTGGTCCTCTCCCAGGACATTTTGAGGGAGGGGGACAAATGAACATGTTCTAAATATTGAGGGGCATGTGTCCCCTGTGTCCCCCTGAAATCTATGCATATGACCACAGGCAACAAATCTCTTTCTTCTTTGTAATACTATTGCCATTTTTTTTTCTTAATATAACATTAGTTTTTGGACTGTAAAAAGTCCTGATATTTTTTTAAGTGGGGGCGACAAAAACTGGATTTTGAAAAGTGGGAAGGACATGTCCCCCCTGTCCCTAGTGGACATTTCACCCATGCTGCTGCTCAGTTGTAGGAACCCCACCCTACAATCACTCAGGGGTTAAACATCTCAAGTAACACATCTCACAACACAAATAAGAGTAGTACTCAAAAAACAGGACAGCAGGGTTGTTCCAGAGGTGCACCCATAGAAATGTAATTTAATTTCTATGGGTGCACCTCTATCTGCTTCTGATGATGGCTTCAAAGTAAAAATGTCTAGGCTATGTGATACATATTGGTGGATCTCCTGTCACACAACACAAATCTGCGGTACTGTTTGTGAATCTACCAACACTCATATATGACAGACACTGAGACACTGATTCTGAAAAACATGAAGTTTTACAAGAATGTTATTTATCAAGCTTCTGCACAATGAAGGCCCAATGCAATGTCGAATGAATTTATTTATTTATTTTAATTGAAAATGCATCTAACAAAAATGCAACAGGCTGAATTGACACGTGCATTACACAGAACAACAAAACTACAGCGCCAATTAAAAATGTGCATCGTAGTGAGTGAATAACCTGTCTTCCTGTCTGAATGATGCCGATTACTTTCGCTGCTTGTGAACACTCACTCAGTCTACTTAGGCTACATAATGGCAATAAGCATTATTCGGTGAGCATAAACATTTCCACATGCCTTTGTAGGCTAATATGCCTGCATTCCTTGTTTGTAGTCTAGCTGTCAACAAGCTTGAAACACATTTGCAAACACTCACCGCGACAGAGCCGGTTGAGGAGGCGATGTAAACCTTGATGACCATTTTAATCCCAAATTAATGTCAGGCTGTAGTGTCGACAAAGAAATTGTTTGGTGGCAGCGAGTCAGGTTTATTACCAAAAATAAGAACTAGCCTACAGGCTTTAAACTGTCGGCTCGTGTTTTAGAAGAGAGAAGACACGCGTCTCCAGTATTTAAACTGAGCCATGACAGCACGCGCTTATGCTGTGACTGTGTGACTGTGGCGCTCCACGATTCTCACAGACATCATACAAAACACTGGACTTCCGGTCATAGTTTTCAAAATAAAAAAATAAAAACAGCCAAACAGTGTAGCCAATTTGCTCTGCACTATATTATTTTAATCCATTCTATACGATTGTTAAATTATTATAGTATGGACCAAATTAGGTCTAAATAAATAGGCCTAGTTTAAAGTCTGCATGTGCTTAAGTGAACAACTCAGATTTAGTTTCTCCCATATCTCTTAACTAAGCACAATTAATTAATTAATTTAGTAAAGTGAAAAAGACTCGAGGAGGTGAATTAACATGGCAGTGATTGAGAGAGGGGAAGAGATTTCTTGGTGCTTTTAGACATTTATGTGAAAAATTATAAGTCACATTTCTTAAATGGGCACATCATCTGAATATGCTGACTCAGCATTCACAACAATAAGTGCAATCTTATAGGTGTGCTTCATGCTTATAGCACATCGGGCACACCAATTACATCTCTATGATTAGGACATTGTGTTAGCTCATGTTTTTCACAACTTCGAATTTATAAACTTTTTATTACCTTGCGGGCCAAATTTGATTGATACTTTGTATATGCACCGATAATGTGTCTTTAAAACCACAGCACAATTTACAATATGCATTGCACAGCATGAGGAAATCATATCAGCAGCTGTGAATATGGAAGCAAATGCTGAGAGACATTGTATATGCACAGTTTGCGCACATCCTAAAAACTTTAGCACCATTGAATTATGAATAGCACAACATGAGTAAGAAACCCTATCATATCAGATGGGCAGACAGCACACTAAGCACATAATGGCGCAACATACACTACAGCGCCCCTCAGGCGTTACAGTGGTACTGCAGGGAGTGCTGTAGTTGCCATGGTACGGCGTCAGAGGTAGGACTGGAGCAAACCTCAAGGCGTGGACCAGATAAATATAGCATTTCTATGATCTGAACGCCTCTGACTGTCGGGATTGCGTCCGTCTTGCTGTTTTACTGTGGATAATTACAACCCGGCAGATGGTCATGAATGTCTGTTTCCAAAAAGGGCGGATGTTTGTGCCTTCTATGCCGTGTCTTCTAACGGTAGCTGTTAGCTTAAGTTAATGCTAGCTTGCTAGTAGTTGAAGCTATGTAGTTAGCTAACATTAGCCGAATGAGTCTAAACAATAAATCGTTAGGTTAATTGCTACAAAATTAAACGAAAAACAGACAAAGCCAGCAAGATTTAAAAGAGTAAACGCGGACAGCGGACAGGTTGGTGCCAGCAGACGCCGAGAGGTAACGTTAAACATATCCCACCTGTTGATGGTAGTTTTTTTGTTGCTATGCTAGAAAAATAAGCTAACATCAATAAGTCAGTCCTCCATCACCGTTAGATTTCTACAACCCCGTATGGGCTAACAATTTGCTAATGCCAGTTCGCTGAAATGCAGTTTGGAACCTCATCTGCGTCTATTTAATAATGTTGTATATGAGTAGAGCTCACTGAGATGTGTGATTGGCTTCAGGCAAGTTTATCCACATTGTAGCTTTTACCTGATAGGCAGTCTCACAACAATGCACCTGCCAGCAGCAGACGGCCTACTTTAATCCAATCTGTCCGTGTCACAGAAAGCAGGCCGGGGCTTGTAGTACAGCTATAGTTAGCCCTTGATAACGTGCTTCTGTTTGTATATGTGTTTTCACAAGAGAGCTTGTGACCCGACTTCATATATTCTCTCAGCTAATAGCAGGAGCCTCCGGAGACAGTCAGAAGATGTGAATGATGATGGGGATATAATGTAACGCTAACGTATGTGGTGAGTGTTAAGATACTCTTGGGTTAATATGTTACTTGTACACCCGTGCATATTTGGTGATAATTTTAATTAATTAATTCTTATTAATAACATATAATTAAATCACTTTTTTTGTCATCAAAATCATTTGTCAAAAATGACACTGAAATTGTGAAGTAAATCAGTTTGAATGAACCATATAAATATAATTGGAATTTAATTTGAACCGTCTTCATTACTGTATGTCTATTAGTGTATATTTCTTTTGAATGATCAGAGAGGAGAAAAAAACATTACACGAGATCCATTTTTAATGCTGAAGTGTGTTTATTCATTCAAAAAATGCTATTTAACAACTGAAATGTGTAGATTTTGAACATTCACTCGCCAATGGACAAAAAAGTTAATTTTACATCCTGTATTAGTCTTGGATTCTATATTTATTCTTCAAACTACTCAATGTTGTTTGATCTCTTACAAACAACAAAACCATTCTGGAGGTGCTGGACTTTTTTTTGTTGTTGTTGATGTTTTAAACACATGGGCTGTTGTATAGAAAATGAGTTGGGCAAATGTATGGGCAAATATATATATATATATATATATATATATATATATATATATATATACACACACACACACACACACACACACACACACA
>JAOVVB010232955.1:0-10281 GCA_028570985.1 Heterobranchus longifilis
AGCCTCAATGTAATTTACACAGGTGAGGTTTTGATTTCCAAGACCAAAATGCCTGGACGCAATTGGATAAACCTACAACCAATCAGAACAACGCGCTGAGAGACACATGCAGGTTGGCGTTTCAGAGCCGTTTTGAAACAGGAAAAAAATGGCAGCCAGGTCACAAACTTTCTAACTTTGCAGATAAACAGTACACTAAAATGTGTTTCGGAAAACATTTTAGACGAGAAATATGCAATAGAGTAACAGAATCTTGATTTGTATTCGATCAGCACTGCCTAGTTTGACCGTTTGATATGAATTTCTGCTGAAAGTCGCCAGTTAACATGGTAGTTATTTTTTTCATAACACCAACATGCGGTCGGCACAAACTTTCATTTTACAGCTACACAGAACACTAGACTATGTTTCGGAAAACATTTCAGGTGAGAAATAGGCAATGTATCAGAATCTTGATTCATATTTGATCAGCCTTACCTATTTTCACAGTTTGTTGTGAGTTTGATGAACATTGTCAGAATGGGTACCAGCAGCAGCCATCTTTGTTGACAAATGCCTGTCTCCTCTGTGACAGAGGATGATTGACAGAGGCTTAAACCCGCCCCATATGAGATAAACGGTTGTGATTGGAGTTGTTTGGACATAGGAAATCTGTCTGAATGGGAGGGAGGCCAGACCCTCATGCAAAGTGAAGGAAATTAACTTAGCAGAGAGGTCTGGGATTCCAGGGTAATATAAAAATTCACCACAACCGTTTCTTTGTACCAGGCTGTAAAGTTGGGCATTTTAACATGGGGGTCTAGGGGGTTTGACTCACTTTTGGAGCCAGCCTCAAGTGGCCATTCAAGGAACTGCAGTTTTTGTGTTGTGTTGGCTTCTGGAGGTTGCCTCTTGGTAAAAGCTCAGGAGATATGACTTTACCTAAATGACAACAACTGGAAGACCGACACAAGTCGACATCTCCAAGTTTTCTCCACAGATTCTGTGGCTGCCAGTGGCGTTTTAAATTATTCATCCATTGGTATTGTAGCACAATAGAAAGCCAGAAAGAGAGAGTGTCCTTCAACAGGACGTCCCTGATTCCACCAGTGTGACATCCACTCTGCTGAAGAGCCCTACAGGTTAGAGAAGAGGGCTTAAACTGTTTCCTGAGGACAGCTTAAAAAATGTAGATGAAAGTGAATGAGCAGAGCCCTGCCAGAGGTGTGACCTAGTCAACCGTGCTCAAGTCCCATGTCAGTGGAAAGCAGAGAGAGGTAAGTAAGTGGAGAGGAGCGGCAGCAATTTCCGCTCCCTGCTCGAGGTATTCTGTAATCACTCTGCTCCCAGGTGCTGCAGGATTTCTATCTGCTGTTCCCCACTCTGGGTTTTTTCTGCCCATGCGGAGAAACAACCTGTTCGCTCTGTATCAGGGCTCGAAACAGGTTCAGTTTGTCTCATCAACGGTAACAAAGTGTGAATGCTGCCCTGCAGTTGCACTACGGGCTGTTGGAATGTGTGCCTTGCATTCAGATGTAAAGTAAATTTAGAGGTAGCGTGAATGCATACAAAGTCAAGCGGAACTGCAGATTCACCTTAGGCAGCAAAGACACATGCTCAAGTTGGAAATGTTTCAACTCAAGTGAAAAATTAGCTTTTATCCCAAGTTGCATACCACCACCACTCCCTTAATGTACATAGACAGGAATAAAAAGGAGACCAGGAGGAAAATAAGCGAATCACTTTGAGTTCCTGGTACGCCTGATCTGTCACACATACGCAGACCATCTCCACACACATGGAGGAGGACATGTTACAGCAAGTGTCTGCACCGTCAGTGAGAGAACACATCCATGGGCTCTTTATGGCTATGGTTGTGTTTTAGATGTGCAAAAGCAAACCAAGGACTCATAAATAAGGCTAACAAAAAGCAAACAAAAAATCATGTTGGTAATGCAGCTATCTGCCCCAGACTCTATACTCGGCTCCACTCTGCAGCGCTCACACATTTGGATGTCACGATAACTGCAATATTGCAATACGTATTGACAAGCCAACCACAGGGGATGGCTAGCAACCACCACAGCCACTATGTTCATGTCTTTTCTTTTTTTCATGAGGCTAGGCCCTTCTTGTTTTACACTTCAGTGTGTGTGTATTGAATGTTAAATACATTCATGATGAAAACAACATTTAAGAGTGTAATCTACCAGCCACTGTAGCGGGTAAACAAAGGAGGCATTTAACAAACGATTGAATTGCTCCGTCTAAAGGCTGCTTGAAAGCAGCGGGGATAAGGATTGATTTTCCGGGTTGCTTTTTCCTCGTCCCGGGGATCGGCACATCTGGGTGATGCCACTGAATGTGTGCTAGCATGTTGGATGTGTGTTTGGATTCACCCAAACATGTCCTTGTCTTGTACACAACTCTCTGTCTGTTGTAGCAGACGGGGAACCCACAGGCGGGTCTTCCAGCTCTGGCGTTTCATTTTCACTCGCCGTAGTGTGACTCACTCGCACGCCAGTCTGCTTGTTGTGCTAACCTCAGGCGGACAGCTAAAAGTGAAATTTGTATCAAGTCTTAATTCAAGCCTTAAAGTCTCAATGAAACTGAAGTTAGTGTCTTTAGCTTCTGTACTGTGACGTATTTCCCAGTGAAACAGAAGATTTTAACAGTAAATCAAATCCTTCTTATTTGATTGGACAGCCGAAAAGTGGGCGGGCTTAGAGTTTAGCACAGTACGGAGCTACAGAGGACTTTTTAGTACTTGTTCTTATAAACAGACTAGTATCTTATTTTCATACCTTGACATGTTTCGACTGCTTATTCCTGCAGTTTTCCTCAGAAGCGTCACGTGATGTTGCTTCAGTACACAAGTACTAAATAGTTAGCCAAGTTTGGACTAAATTTAGCTTTTTGGACTGCTACAGAGGACTGTTGGCAATGGCTCCACACATACTTTCCTCACCTGTTGTTGTTGTTGTTGTTGTTGTTGTTGTTGTTGTTGTTGTTGTTGTTCAAATTGGTTGGTACTAGCTTTCGTAAGCATGCATCATTTTTGTTTTACAGGGAGCTAACATGACTGGATTTTGATCGATTTTGACATAAAAATACGAAGAAATGTATATATTTGTTTATTTTTGGCATGTATTGTTAAATAGGTGCTCAGTATGACCAGGGATGTGATCTAAAAGGGTTAAAAAGGCATTTTTCTTTTCATCTCGACTTTAACTATAAATGATGCAATCCAGCTGAAGTCAGAACAAAAGTGTCTGGTTCCATTTTATGAACTAATGTGAATCAGATTAGCTTGTCATTTGATGTGTAGGAAAGCATGACTAATACTGGAGGTGTTTCAGTAGCAGTGACATACTTAGTGTTTTGAATTTTGAAATCTTTACAAGCAAGAAAAACAACATGGGGCATTGCTATGCTAATAAACTAAAAAGTCACACCACACAAACACTGGGCATGCTTTTTTAGAATATCAAATTGAGTTTCTACCCCATGCCAGAGCTTTCTCTGATGCAGAAGTATATCCACAGAGCGGTCCGTCCCTTTCAAGTCACTACAACCGGTTCTCTTTATACATCAATTGGAGTCTCAAATAAATCATATTGTCGAGTCAAATATGAGTTTAGGTCTCGTTACCATCTCTGTGCTTTTCCCTCCTTCACTGCCACATGCAGTTTAAGTGCCCTTGAGCCAGGCGTTCGGCCTTCAGTGGACAGCAGGAGTAAGTGGTCACACTGCAGTTACAAGCTGTGAATGTGAACCAGAGTGTTGGCGTAATAAAAGCAAGTGTGCTCAGTTGACTTTCCCCGGATGCATAAAGGCTGATACCCTATAAACGCTGATGACTGATACAAACACTCAGAGAGATTATATAGCGCGTGTAGCCTACACAGTATGCCGTAAGGAATCTGAGAGAGGAACTGGAAAGTGGAGATACTATTATAATGGGAATAAATCAAGCCGCACTCTGGGGCTTGAAAATGAAACCTGACGTGGGCTATAAATCTTGAGGGATGTAAATAAAGCATGACCAGAAATTAGATATTAGAACTTCGATATTAGATGACACTGCTACACACACTCAAAGATGCTCCTCTTTTTTTTTCTTTTTTTTTTTACCTAAGAAAAAAAAAAATCTACAAATGATTCACATGCTCCAAAAAACAGGATGATAGAAGATAGAGAAAAAAGATTTAAAGAGAGCAAAGGAAAGGGTGCAGAAAGAGAGATTAATGCAGACAGTAGACAGCATGAGAGAGAGGGAGAGAAAAAGACAGGGATTATGGGTACTTTTCTTTTGCAGCCTCATCACAAACAAATAAGCCGATCGTCAAGCCAGGCAATTAATATTCAAGGAATTAGTTTTCTTTTTTAAAGAAAGGGGGGAAGAGGAGATTTAGATTCTTTTCCCCTTTTTGCTGCACGAGGATCCATTTTGTGAGCTTAGGCTATAAACAGCTTGAAATCACTTTGACAGCCTGCTCTATCTCGTGGAGTACACACACGCGCACACACAGAAATACATACACACACATACCACGGGGGATTTTAATTTCAACCTGTGAAATTGTAATTGCCTCTTCTGTAAAAGGCAAAGGATTGTGGGAGAGCTGAGCACAAACTCTCAAGTATCAGTTCTGCCAGTCAGACAGTTCTTTTTACCTTTGTTTTCCATTTATTGATTAATTAAGTGTTTTTGTTTTCACTTGTTTTAATCATAGACACCATTTAGAGTAGAATAGATGATAAACAAGGGATGCTTTAGGGCACGGCTACCTTGTGATTGACTGGTCGCCGTGGCAGCGACAGGAGTCTTAGTAATGCACTGTGTACATTTTAAAACTTGTTTTTGGGTGTTGTACATGTTGCTTACCCGCCGTTTAAAATCTTCCAGACGACTCGCATAAGCTGTTTGGAAATCTGCAAACTTTCTCTCTTTAGCGGTTAGCTAAACACTGGCTTAGCGCTTCTCTCGAGCTCCGCCTTCTCAACCAAATATGGTCACGTCCGGTTGCAGAAGCCCAAGACGGCCAAAATGCCAAACTCACGGTGGTTATGTCCATTTTTTAAAATTGTATTCATTTTTTTTTTATTTTTTTTTTTTTTTATACAGTTGATGGTTTTAATTTACCTTTCTTTTCTCCCCGCTGTCTGTGCCTTTCCTCTCCTCTTCCTTCACTCTCTCGCTCTCACACTCTCCGGTGCTCAGATCGGTTTGTCTCACAGTGATGAGGCGAGCTGGCAGAGCTGACATTAAATTAACTGGAGCTGTCAAGAAAGGAGATGGCGGCCAGGAGAGGGAGAGAAAAAAGAAAGAGCAGGGAAAAAGAGGAAGAAAGCAAAGAGCAAATGAACAAGCAAGAGAGAGGAGACAGTGAGAGAGAGCGAGTGATAAAAGAGAGGGAAACGTACCACGGGGTGAAAACCCCCATGACACAAAAATGTGATGAAAATGTCTTAAGGGCACTTGGATGCCATTATTATTTTTCTTCTTTTGTTCATTTTTTATTTCTGACTCCTCTCGCTGCGAGGCTGCCCTGTGAATGACTTCTCAACTCCGTACGTGTGATTGTTGTTCTGCAACGTGTCGGGAGAGACCGCCTGCCACGCAAACTGTCACTAAAAGCTACAAAAAGAAATATCTTCCAAAGCAGAAGGCAAAACAGGCATGAAAGACTTGCATGTGTGTGTAATTAGTTGTGATATTAAGTCATTTCTAACCTGCGACAGCTCGACTCTCTCACTCAGACACATACACTGTGAGGTGAAGAGGCGCCTAATAACAGCTCTCTCTTATCAGGACTTTACAGTAAAAGTACTTTTGGTCTATGAATATGTGTGTGCACACATTTGTGTGTGTGAAATCTGTGTTGTAAGTGTACTGGCTGGCTCTCCACAGGGGACAAATGGGAGAGGAACCCCCATTTCTCAATCTCAGAACCCATCGGCTATCGGTCTGACGACGATTTAGCCTCTGGGGACAACAGCAATATTTCAGGGGTTTCGGTGTAGCCAGCGGATATCCAGATAACGGATATCCAAGCCAAGACTTCCTCTTCCATGCGCCAGTCATTGTTTACAGTCCAATGAGCAACTAGATCCAGGTCCAGATAAAATTTCAGCTAATCTTTATGAACAGATACATTAAAAAAAGCTAATAAAATGCTAAATCATTGTTAGATGATAGCAGATTGGTTCTGAGATTGTATTTCTTCCACCTCTGTTGTTCTCCACACTGTTTACCTGCATGCAACCAAAGCATAGACTGTATATAAATATGGATGTGTCTCCACTTCCTCCAACTGTACAAAATTTGAGCCAAAATATCCCAGATCTTGTAATTTTGTCTGCGCAGTAGTGTTTCCGTGTGTCCGGGGTTAACAGAATATTTGCAAAACGATTACATAAATCAGCCCACTGAGGGTCTCACTTTTTCTGTAATCATGCATTTTAAACGTCGATGTAGCTGATTATAAAACACATCTGTTGTCATTAACCTATATTTATGTTAATTTTGTCAGACAACGTTGACTTGCGACCATAAAACAATGATTTGGTGAGCTGGCCTGTCTGTTCTGCTCGTTATCAGACGTTGGCTGTGATGATGTGCAATTTTGTTGTTGCTGAGTGAAAAGAGTAGTTCAGGTGTTTAACTGTGGACAGTGGTCTCTACGAAAACGTCCTGGGAGCGCTAATGTGGACACAAATCGCTTTCACACGAAAGCAGCGTTCTAAAATGTCGACGTCTTAATGTAGACGTAGTCTTAAAGCATGCTGGCATTTAAAACTGACAATAAATGAAGAAATGAAAGAGAGATCAAGATGTCAGAGTAAGGAGGAAGAAAGATGTCAAATGTAGCAAAGTAAAAAATAAAAAAAAGCATGAAGAGGAAGATAAATGATGTACTAGCAGAGGAGGAGGGTGAGAGAAAGAAATGACGGCCTGCTGCTGGAGAGCTGTTATGCAACATGCTGCGTTTCTCTCAATAAGCTACAGATGCCGCAGTGTATCAGTCGGTGACTTTTTGTCACGATGTCACAGTCCTGCGACGGACCTAGTGAGCTTTGCTTCTCTCATATGTGATGAACACGGCAGAGAAGATCGTCAGCGTAGAGTCTGAGTGAACGTGATGTTCAGCAGGGTAGGAACAGTCATGTTTTACACAGATGCAGAGCTATAAAACAATCATATCTGAGCGGGGCGGGATCACCATCTGACGGCGCCAGGGTAATGGGACCGAGCATGTCATCTGCAGCGGGTTACAGATACAGTACTTTATAACCGCAGTGGTTACAGTATGTCAAAGCAAGCGCCTAATATGCCTATTTGGAAATGAATACCTCTGCTGTGTATATTTTACTGGAGTATTTTACCGGCCTGCGAAGTCGTCATCAAATCAATTTCCTACTTCTGCAGCTTCACATTAAAAGCAGCTTCATTCATAAAACAAAGAAGTATACTATAGTATCGATTTATGACCATTTTAGGATGAGGAGATGACATTTCTCTTTGTTTGATAACATAAGTAAAGTTATTAAGACTCTTTTTTTTTTTAAATAAATAGAGAAAGACCGCACAAGTGAGCTGAGAGAGAGAGAGAGAGAGTGCTGTGAGAAAGCCAGTAAATGAGACAAATAAAACATTATTTTCTGATTGTTTCACAGCGGTTACGTTCTAAAGCACAAATAAATAACCATCAAACACTCAACAGATGATTTACTGTGGAGACAGACGCTCTTAGTTTCCTTTTCCTCCTCTGCATTTTATTCATTACATCCAACGTGTCGTGCAGCATTAAGTGTCGTGACGGTGAGACAAAATGTGTTTTTAGATTAAATGGACGGGCACACGGACCTGCAGGCTGCAGATTGTGTTTACTCTGCGACCACCAGCAGCCCTCGTCCCGTCATGTTGCTTTTTCATGTCAGCAGACTAGGGCTGTACCCGACTCAGAATTCAACAATTCGAGTATTTGTTCTGTGGCGTGAGCCTGTTTTATTACAGTTTGTGCATGGTGTGCAGCTTGTTCGATGGCTTTACCACATGTAAATAAAGGCAACAGATGTAGACCGCACCTCTTCTCTTAATTAAAATGTCTTACCTTAGTACAAACACATCACACTTTCATTTTTCTCTCATATAGACTATTAAGCAGTGGTTTATTAATCTTGTAGAAGTTGTTGTGCGTTAAGTGACATGGTCGTGTCCAGAAGGTAACCCTAGATTTGCGATGGTGTGCTGTGGAAGAGCTAGTATTTCCTGATTTTGTTGCTTCACAATAAAAGTGTTTAAATAACAAAATAGCGGGGCACTTTTATTGTGAAGAATTTATAGGAAATGAAATGTATTTTCTACCGCTCCTTTACGCTCTACAGCCCCTTGAACCCACTGCACACTCACGTTCAAGAAAAAAAAAAAGAAAAAAATACGGCTCAACTTGAATAATCTCCATCGATTTGAGGGGTCTGCGACTGATGATTCGAATCTCCGACTTTCAGGGGACAGCCCTACAGACTAATTTGCCTGATCTTCACGGGTCTTTAGACCGCAGTGGAAATGCAAACAACAATGGGCTGAAGGAACCTTTTAGTTCCTGAAAAGTTTTCCCTGGGACTAAAAAGTCCCGGGTACTTTGGGTGGAAACATGACTTCGGTTGTTTTTGAAAATGCCTCAATCTTTTTACTAAGCAAGGTTTATGCTCTGCATAGTGTCCCCTGCGCAAGCCAAAAATGGCGTCATTGTGTATTTTGCGCAAAGTGCAAAGACTCCGCAAGTTAGTCGTCATCTGAAACGCGACCCATATGAGATAAAAGGTTGTGACTGGCCTGACCCAGACCTGGTCAGCTGCAAATCTGTTTGAACCAAACGTATCTGCCAGAGCAAATAAAACATGAGCTTGCAGTTCCGTCTGGTTCCCAGGATATCACTTCACAACTCTGATTAGTGAAGCACATACTGAACTTGCAAGATCTAGTTCGTCTCTGTGAGACTAATATGTACTAGGCCTCCCAGAAGAACAATCCTATGCAAACTGTTTGTACAGTTTGTACAGTTTAGGATTTAAAGAGGGTCGTGAAAAGGAAATAATGCATTCACTGTATGTTGGGTAGAAGTTCATGTGAACACAATCATCAAGTACATTTTATTTTAACATTTCCACATGATGCTTTTGAAGTTTTTGAAATATGAGACATGATGTAAGTTATCAACACTTGACTCATCTAGCCCTGAAAAAGCCCATTCAGTCTGTAATGTTTGACTGTGATGTGGTTCAAACAGTGTGACATGTCTTCACTTAGTGCTGGTTGTCGTTTGTCAGTCTTGGCAGGAAACTGCCCGAGGTCTCAGTCCATGTGACTCTTGTTCTCTCTCTTCCATCTACTTTTATGCCTTTCATGCCTCTTTTATGGCTCTTTCTCACATAACCCCCCCCTCACATTCACATCTCCTCCTCATCCTTCCCTATCGCTCATTTCTAATTAGCAGCCAATAGATTAGTTCCACCATCATTTAGAGGATCTGCTTACCCCGAGTGTGTGTCAGTGCCTGTCTTTATAATTCCGTCAAACATCAGTGACAGCCTCCTTCCAAAGTCCAAACATGACTTTCCATTGATTTCTTCCTCCATTCTAAAGATTTTATGACAAGGTCATATCACAATATCAGAGGGGGGCGTAATTGACTATCAGGCAACATAAATGAATCGGTGCCTCTAATAACAAGCAGGTTGTGTCAAAGTCTTAGGGCACATTTAAGTAGAGGGAAATATACTTACTCAGAGTAGGAATGACATAGTTTTAAATAGATGTTCATTGCTATGATTGTTTTAGGGGGAGATTCATGAGGTTTAATAAGATTAAGAGTCTACGGCCATGCTAGACCTCTATGTGGCTGTACAAAGTACAGCAGTGCTTTGCATTAAATGTGAACATCAGCATACTAACATGTTCACAATGACAATACTAACATGCTGATGTTTAACAGGTGCCATGTTTGCTATGGTCACTATCTGAGCTTAGTGTAATTAGTACTGATGGGAATGTCATTAGCTATTTGTTCATAAAAGTATTGGACAAAATAACATTTTGACCTGATGATGGTACTAGATAAGACATCAGGCGATTGCTATAATTATGCCATTTATATTCTGAGGGTGACATGAATGTGTGTACTAAATTTCATGGCAATCCATGCAGTGGTTGTTGAGATATTTCTGTGTGTGTGTGTGTGTGTGTGTGTGTGTGTGTGTGTGTGTGTGTGTGTGTGTGTGTGTGTGTGTGTGTGT
>JAOVVB010232956.1:0-10280 GCA_028570985.1 Heterobranchus longifilis
GGTTGATGAGAGAGAAAGATTTATCTCTTTCCTGGTGTTTGATTAATCATAATTCCATCTCAGGCTGATGGTTACAATAGCGGACGATAGCCTGCCAAAACTTCCTGTAATAGGCCCGAAAGTCCGCACTCAGGTACCGACATTTGGCACCGTTTGATTTAACATGAATCGGTACTCAGTAGTATCGACGTAATTCAGTCGGTACCTTTAAAAATTACTGACTTCGGTACGTGTGTTTTCTGTTTAAAAAGTACAAACGTAGGAAGATCAGTACTCACCCGTCTATTACTAGTGGTTATATCTCCAGTCTGATCTCGAGCGCACAGCTGACAGGTACGTGGTTTGTTTACATGGCAACAGAAGTGTATATTAACGGATTCAGTGGACACAGAGAGTCCGATGTTGCGCGATGCGGTGCCATAGTCGTTCGCTTGCTTACAGTGTTATACTTATACCTAATGGTGTCCAAACATGAAGAGAGTTTTGGTATTTTCTGCTTTCAAGTTTTGAAATATTTGCCTATTTCTGCTTACTGTATACTTCCCAACTTACTGGAAGTGAATGGTTTTGTTTCTGGTGCTTAAAGTAATAAAAATTTATATCCTAAGAAATTCAATACTAATGCATCTTTCCTGATACACCCTTACCTCCCTACAGTCATTATAAAAACTGTTGACAGTGTGTTCTGTGGATTATCCAAAGTAACAGACACGCTGATACCAGCTGAGAAACACTGAGAAAAACTGCTAAACTAATTTTGGATTATTCTGTTGAATGCAATTTTGAAAAATGTATTTAATGTCATTGTAAGACATAAATGTAATAAATGTATTTTTCAAAGCTGTGGGCACCACAATCAAAATCCATTCGCCTGCATTGTACTGGGGTGGTTGTAATTCAGCTGAATTGATCCTTAAAGTCGAAGACTTTGAGAAAAAGGGCTACCTGTTTTATTAACTGTTTTTAAAGCGTTCTTTCTCTGGCTTCACTGCATTTCACTGCCTATGAGGCATCTTCCTCTGAGCACTACCACATATTCTAATTAGTGAATACACAGGCTGAGTGGGCTCTTTAAAAATAGCTTCCCTGTAGATTAGCATGGAGAAGTACAGAGCAAGTACAGTATATGTAGAAGAAAATGATATGCTGTGGGGAAAAAAAATGTGTCTTTCAAATGGAGGTATTCTTTGTGAGAACACAAACTGTCAATGCAAATATGATTCAACCAGGCGCCACAAGATGGCCCATTAAAATATGTGCTTTAACAGGTGACTTAGAATGGCTTCAAGGTACGAGAAACCCCGCGATCACACTTCGGAGGAGTAGACATTTTCTCATCTGTGACAAAACTTGAGTGTGCCGCAATTTAATGGATCAGAGTTCTGTGCATGGCAACAGATGGGGGTCTAGCTGGCATACCCCTCATTATTGAGCCTCCAAGCCCTCCTCTCTCGCATTGCCACCTGTCCAGCAGGTCTAATGTTATTCTCGCACCTGGGCAGGCCATCACAAGCTATCATCAAAGTTGTGCTCTGAGGGCATCCAGTCTTTCTGCAACATGTCACAGCAAATAGAAAGAGAAATGACACACATTCACCTTGAGACGGCACCATCCGCAGATTACAGTTACTGAAGAAGAAGTTGTAAAGCCTCTTACACGAGGATATACTTTTGAATGATCCATGACTGTAGAAAGTAACAAACTAAAATTTCACTTGGCTAACCGTAAAGGTTTTGTTGATTAACAGAATATATATTTATTCAAACCACATTCTCACATACCAACCTAAACTTTCTCTTATCTCCCACCGGGAGCAAAACTGTTCCAATCATAGGAAGGAGCAGCTGACAATGATTCAAATGGGCTAGAACAATGCTCTGAGAAGCAGCTGAGAGATCCATATGTATGAAGATAACCGTGGCATCAAACAGCTGAGTCCACTTGTTTTCTTCTCTCCAAACAGGGAACTTGTAAGCATCTAGCCACGTCTGCCATGCCTTCATGATTATTCCTGTATTTTGTGTAATGAACAGTCTTGGAAATGAGTCACCAGCTAAGCACCTCTTTCTCTTGGAAATATGCTTGTGTTATTATTTGCCCTTGTAGTTGCATCTTCCTAATGCATCATTCCTGTATGGTAGTGCTGTGACATTACTGTAATAAAGGTATTCAACATGTTATTGCTTTTCATAATATGTCACCCCATGATAAGAAGAGATTTACTGAATCCTTATTAAATGGATGCCAGCATTCTACTTATTAGACTTTTTGGAGCCTGCACTCAAAGTGGCAACTCTGTCCATCCATCATGTGCAATCTGTTGTTTTTGCCTCGATCTCCACAGATATCTTCAGCTAAGAACAAACACCTCATCTGTCACCAGGGCTGTGTTGCACCATTTCAGTCTGTACACCTCAGATGATGCCAAGAGTATGAGGGGAGACATAAGTTGCTAGGATGATAGCTTTGCAAACATCTTTCGCAATGTGTTGAAGCGTCAATCCTTGCCTATGGACAAAGGGTAGACATGTGTTTCTTCATTGCTTTCATTAACAGATCTCTAAAGCTACTCTTCAGCACAAGGTCTGGGAGTTGATTAATTGCATGTTTGCTTGGAGGCAGGAAGAACAAAGGTTTCAACTAGTTTCACGGGGAGCACAGTATCTGCACGGCTGCCATTAAAAACTGTAATATCGGTTTAGCCTCCCGGACCCCAGCCATCAATAAGAAGGTCTTCATGACTGACAAAGGCAAACAAGCAAACAGCTCACAGGCACAATCCCACCTGATAAGGCTCATAACCTCATTCACTCTTCACTGGAGGAGTTAATCGAGAGAGGCTGACATCATGAACTGAGATAATGCCAATAAATACCGTTTTCTCACACTATGTTCAATAATTATAGCTCTCTAATCCACCAATTGCCAGGGTCTAAGGGTGAAGACACTGCATTAAGATAAGGCTCGGTATGGTCATTATTGCAATCACAAACGGTTACTTTTTTGTGCTTAAGAATTTTTATCCATTGTGTATTAATACCAACTTTCTGCTCTGGGAGCATTTCATGTTGCCACCAGTTCTTATTCCCCGTGCAGCAGCATTGAAGAAAAAGTGAAATTATTTTTTTTGTTTAGCCCAAGCAGCAATGGGTCTTGCAGGAGTTGTTGTTTGTACGAGACTATTTCGCCTTTGTTCAATTATGTATTCATGGCTTTACTCTTGACTCCAGAGGAAATAGAAAATACATAACTATTGACTGTTGTTGCCAGGGCAAGCTTCTCACATTCTCAATACAACTACTTCAACATGTTCTGATCTCAGGCCCCTGTCCAAACAAGTGTCTCTTTCACTCGATTCTCTGCCTCCTGTGCAATGTGTAATTTTGCACTGTCATAACTGATATCTATGACAGTCTTGCAGATAGTTCCTTCATAGACTAACAATCATCAGATTTGCTCATGTCCCCATGTTGACAGAAAAACAAGAGCTTCAATTTTATCAGCATTGTCAGTTCAGCAGTCATCCCAGTCAAGCCACACTGAATGCCCTTGACTACAAAATGTTCTCCGGTGTAGGCTATTATTCATGTTTGTTTACTATGTGCCACAAAGAAAAGGCATGTCATGGCGTTTACCCTACTTTTACTAACCCACCTTCCAAGCAACCTCTCTGCAATTAAAATGAAATCCCCTTCGGCTAATGTGTCTTGATTGCTATGTGTCTGAAGTGATGGATGCATGGCTTGGGATGGGGCTGTTCACACACCGTTGCTGAAGTATCATTTCAGCCCCTGGAGAGAGGGCAGAGTCGGGGTGGGGTGTTGGCTAAGTGATATCCCTGGCTGAGCCCTCCATCACACTCCTCACAAGATGGACAGAGAGAATACTTCTTCCTCCACAAAGATTGATTGCACGCACTTGGCTGTCAGGAGAGATTAACCTTGTGAGTTTGGAGAGGTATGGTTCTATCTGCGTACAGTATGTAGTGTTGACATATTAAGTATTTAGGCTACATTAAAACTGGTAAATCTATTATTTAGGCTATCAAGGCTAACATAAAGGTGTGAAATCCTGAATCATAAATGCATGACTTGAAATCTTACTGGAGATGAACAGTTTAGTTCTGAACAATCTTGAAACCCATCGACTATCGTCTTTTTGTTCCCCTTTTTTTTCTGACAATGATTTAGCCTCTTTGGCACTGGCTTTTCAGGGTTTTCGGGGCTTCCGGTATAGCTTGAATCATTTCTGCTCCCTACGTTTGTCCGGGCCAAGACTTCCTCTTCCGTGTGCCGCTCTTTGTTTGCAGTCTCACTAGCAACTTGAGACGCGAGAATGAGGTTGATTTTTTCAAAGGCAACTGTGTAATCTGACTTTGAAAGCAATTTGTTTATTTTATTATTTATTATCGAATGTTTCCCCACACAATACACAAACATTGATACTTTTTGAAGATGTTTTAGGTCCAGACAACATTTCGAGCATTCTGCCTCTTTTGCTCCCCACACGGACCGTTTACCTGATACAACGGAAGCAAGTCCCGCCCCCTCTCAAACATGATTCGCCAATACTACTCGGACTACAAACTGAAACCAGAACTCTTCCGATTCCAAAATCCTGTCCCTTGCCTTACTGTTTATAGAGATTAAGTTTTGAATGCTGATAGTCTACTCTGATGTATAATTAGCCACTGCACACTATTTTCATTTAAAAAAAAAGAAAGAAAAAAAGAAGACATTTTGAATACAAAATAACACATTTTTAAACATGATGGATTATTGAAAGAAAAACCATCACAATAAAATGACAGCATAAATGCTAACCTGCCTTTTAGGACAATAAACATTAATGCCAGTTGTCATTTTTATGTAATATACAATACAGTATGATTGACAAGCAGCCTCATAATTGCCCCTGAATTATACGACATATGGACTAAGTGATACTCTTGAATGCATTTAAGGCAAATTAAATTGATACTCATCTTTTAAACAATGTCCCCCGATAAGGTTTTTTTCTGTGCATTTTTCATGCATGTACACGCCCCCTGAATCAACAGAAATATCAGCAGCAACACTGTGAACA
The DNA here is from genome assembly GCA_028570985.1 of Heterobranchus longifilis. NCBI lineage: Eukaryota > Metazoa > Chordata > Actinopteri > Siluriformes > Clariidae > Heterobranchus > Heterobranchus longifilis. Next base: position 5,087 of record JAOVVB010232956.1, read on the forward strand.
ATTGCACCAGTTTATTTAGTTTGAGTCAAAGAATGGATTTTTAAAAATATATTTTTATTCTGTGAGAGATTTGGAGATTTGTTTCCTTTTGACTTCCAAATGTATTATATGATGAACTAGAAAGAGAGAAAATAGAAAAAAAAAACATTTCTAGGCACTGCATGCCACATATTTCTGATTATTTGCACTTCAGCAGACTAAGAGTTGCCTTTATCATTTGACCAAACAACAAAGGGTCAAAAAGAAGGTTGTTCCTGCTATTTTTCAAATGTCACAACTGCCAATTTTCACGAGTATCACAAAAAGATTGCATATCAGACTTGAAGTCTTCCATGTTTCACTGTAGTTTCACTCCTGATCTTTCATCAATTATACAAGCCAAACTGCACCTGATTGAGATTCATGTCACCTGTATCACATAATAAATACCAATACTTGATTATGGGTTCATTCATGATAGCCTGTTATGTTCCTAATGGATGCAGTCTGCATGGATTCACATCATCAGCAGAGCAATAACTGTCAGCTTTCAGCATCCTGATCGTGTGCCAACCACATACACACTGCAGCTGGAAAACCAGGAGAGACAGAGCCGTTACTAAATGCCCTACATCAAAGGAATTCACACATTTCTCTATTTTCATACATTATTGATGATGCGTCATAAAACTTTTGTTAATATTTGATTTTATTTGTACAGGCAGTTTCAGATTAGCAACAGCAATCAAATTTAAAAGAAAACGCAAGTATCTCTTCCAATCAGACCAGTGTGAATAACTTTAACTCGGAATCCTCCCCTCAGGAGGTTCACCAAAATCATGATGTTCGTGTTGTCTGCCAAAAAGGGTTCAGTATTATTGTTGTTCTGGTTTAGAAATTAATAGAATTTAAATAAGGCAATTCAAAGTGTACTATGTTTATTTGCAAAACATCGTGATGAAGATGATTATTCTTATCCTGGGCCAAGTATGAAAAATTGATATGGGAATTTTAAAGTGAGCTGAGATTACAGAGCAACAGTATTTGAATTATCTGCAGCTGCAATGGGAGTAGGAATTAACACTTGCCTGCACATATTAACTCTTCCTTATGTGCTACAACTTGTTTGAGTGCAGACTCGTCTGGACTGTGAGTCAGCTAAAACTATTACCTTTTACTTTTGTTTAAATTTATAGATGTTGATGACAAGAAGAGTAGTTTTTATGAAATTTGTATGAGCCTATATAATGTTTTTTATCAATCTGTTGCTGAACTCTGTGACTATACCTCAACACTTTATGTGGCTGCTTCACAACTAAATGGGCAAAGTTATCAGATTTTTCTTGCTGAAAAAAAGATGTCTGCTTCTGCTGGAATACGTGCGAGTACTTTAATAAATCTGAGTCGCGAGATTGAACCATTCAGCAAATGTGCTGTAAAACCAAAGGAGTGAGCGAAAAGAGGGCGTATGGGGAGAACTCTCTGCGAGTTGAACACTAACAGAGAACACTTCACATTACACAAAGTAATTTGATGCAGTGTTAATATGAAATGATTAATGGGGCTTTAACTAACCTAGCCACCCACAAAAAATAAAGTGTAACTTAAACTGTGAGGCAATGTTACTCATCCAATCTGGTAATAAATCTGTTTGGAAAAAATGAAATGAACCATTGTTTTGTTGAGCAAGTGGTTTGCACGGAATCGGATCTCACATATGGAAATAGCAACTTTCTCCTTGTTGAAATGATAAACACTTCGTGAGCACTCATGATTTGGAGCTTAACCCTCTGAAAACGGACCCCCTGCAGGCGGCCGCGGGGGGGCGTGGTTTACATGATCCTGTTTGAATCAATCTAAAATAAGAACCATAATAGCTTGAGACGTCATTCTTTTTGCAGCAGAAAGCTCAGGCCTCTGTCTTTCACCCTCTGTCTTTCATTGTGTTGTACCCTCTGGATGATGATGATGACATCACAATACGTTATGTGCATGTGTGTGTTTATTTAGTAAAATTTGATGAACAGATTTTTATTTTGAAGATACTGCAAGAAATACCACCACAATAAGCAAAAATACCAATGTAGGCACTGGTGGACCAGAGTTCATAGGCTTATATACAGTAGCACAAATGTTGCCAAATGGTGAACATATAGGCTAATGTATATCCTTTGGGAAAATTTGTATTCTGCTCTCAGCAGCTAATGAGGCTAAAAAAAGACCTGTGAGACTCGGGTACCAATTCAAGTTACTGCTTTGCATCACATCTAAATCTAAACATTCAGATAATCATGAACATTTCTCCACCTTTTTTTTTACGGGTTAAACTTTTTAAGTGGGGCTAAATCATTGTCGCAAGACTGGCTGGTCATCGATGATATCCCTGATGAAGTTAACTATGACTTACAGGCCTCAGTTTATACCAGCCTATAATACCAATAGCTCCCATATCTGGGCCACATTACTGACACATCTGTTGTGAGATGAAGATCCCATAACGGAGTCACAGGGAGAGATTGCTCTGGTTTTACAGGGCAGCTGATATTGGACTGCAGATTGCAGCTCAAACAACATTTTACACATGAACTACAGTAAAAGCGAAGGTTGGAACAGCATCAGAACCATCAAAACGAGGCTGAGTTTATAATGATTTGTTGACAAGGCTGACAGAACATCTGGCCACATGCGGTCACAGTTAGGTGCGATCAAGTAATCTGAGACTGAATTTGTCACAACATTTCTCTGTCGCTATCTGTGTTGTCTCACAGTTAATTCATGATTCTGTGTTTATGGTTTAGCTGACGGTGTTTAGAAATATAACACTAACCAAGGACAGCAGGCATAAAGTATTTCATACTCTACCATAAAGCCTGAACGTCTATATTTTCAGCCTTTGGGGAATAATATTTAACTTTGATAGTCCTTGGGTACATTTACACCTGTCATTGATGTGATGCGAATAATGTCCAATTAGGTCAGACAAAAATAGCAGAGCAAATAAATCATGTTCTCTGCTCCTGAGAAAGGAATGCACATCACAGACTGTCAGGTGTGCAAACGAAATTACACCTCCCATGGGGAACGCGGACCATGTACTTCATTATTCCTCTTTTGGAGAGAAAGAAAGTGCACTCATCGCACTTTTCTTACCCATACACCTACAGTACCATTATTTCTGACACCAGCAGCTTGGCCTGACAGAACTACTATAGCATAAGCATCTGGGCCAGGATCCACCATGAAAAAGAGAACTAATGAGAGTCTCAGTGATGCTGTAGGTATAGGCTATACTGGTCTGGGGAAACACCAGATCAGCAGTGTGTGTCATTGTGTGCAAGGAGGGTCAAAGCAGGTTAAAAGCCTGGTCTAAGACCTATTTATCAAGAATCAACCACCAACATTTGGGTAATAACATTTGTTAGCTTTTCTGTTTACAACTTAAAAGACGTAACTTGGGGTAAAGCTACAGTATCACAGTATCACAGTATCAAACCAATGTTCTTTCATGAATAGTAACTAATCATGCTGTTTCTACATGCGTTCTGTTCATTCAATTTCATCGGCACACAAGGAGCCAGATTGAACAGGTTTAACATCTCTGAAAAGAACCAATGATTCATGACAGAAGGACAGTATCCAATTTTGGCAAGGAAGCACAGGCAGAAGACAGAGGCACAAAAATCGGAGTTCCAGTAGACTGTATCATCGGCTCAGCATGAACGTTCTCTTTCACTGAAACTATCGAGCCTTGGCTTCCCAAGACTCACAGCGGTGACTCACTACTACAACAACTTCTCTAACTCTCCAGCCATACATACATACCACTCAGACAACTTACATGGAAGGCCTTATATGGCACAACACCCAGATCTCATTCTGCACAGTATTTATAGGGACTGATAATTGTTGCGACTCCTTGTCCAATTACTTCTACTAACACGACTACTTCAAACACACGTGGAGGGAGAAGTATTCTGTGGTCAGTTGTTCTCAACCTTGGTGTTGGAACCCAAAGTGTTATATTATTAGATAGTTAAATTATTAGTTAATTATTACTAATGGATTAATGTGTAAGCAGAATTTCAATCTTAAACTAAAAGATGAGGCACATTATGTAATGTTGGCTACTGTTAAGCCCAGTCCAGACCAAAGATTGGCAAAGAGACGAGCTGAAACTTGCAACTGCTTGCAACGTGCTGGTTTGCAACATTCTGAAACCTGCCAGTTCACACCAATGCAACAAGGCGAGACGGTGTATCATCTTGATCGCTCTAACTTGCTACTTTTCTGACTTTTTTGTCGCTGGATATAAATTGTAGTGTGTTAAAATATGAATGAAGATAGTGATAATGAGATACTAGCTATAGTTTTATTTATAGTAATGATGAAAATGGCAAAAATAACATTTGATTCACTGCTTTTTACTCGCTAACGGGCCATAAGTGAATAAAGAGAGGGAGCTCCTCTCATTCACACTCTAGCTCGCTCAACCCCCGCCTGCGTGCTCCTCTGTCTCTCTCTCTCTCGTTGTGCCCAGCTGGTCCTTTCGACCAGCTGATTTCTCTACGAGATAATTGGCTGTTGATACAGGTGACATACCTTACGTTCTAAAACGTCTCGTCTCGTTTGGTCTGAATTGGGCTTTATACAGAGCAATGCATCATATTTCACAAGGTGATTAATCTACAAAGAGACTAGTATTTTTAGCTGTCAAATAAACTTCATGGAGTAAAAAATGCAATGTTTTTCTGATATATAGAGCTCCAAGATTAATTGATTAATTTCTATTTCTATTATTGATTTAGTTTCCAGCCTCTTAGATGTGGATATTTTCTGGTTTCTTTACTCCTCTATGACACATTATAGGATTTGATAAGCCTGATCACTTCAGCAAGTCGTCCCAATATTTGATGGAAAATGTCTGATGGCTCTGTCGTATGGATTGATTGAAACAAAATACAGCCTAGTTCTACCAAATCTACAACAGACTTGTAAGTTGTGAGCATTTGAAAAAACGCAGATTGTACAGTCAATGAACCTTGTGCAGACAGATCAATGTGCATCAGGTCGGCTACGGCGTGTGATCTCACTTCAACACCCCCCTATACTCCACAGGCTGAGTCAAGAATATCCATATGGTGACACACACACACACACACACACACACACACACACACACACACACACACACACACACACACACACACACACACAC
>JAOVVB010232957.1:0-10280 GCA_028570985.1 Heterobranchus longifilis
TTGCTGGGTTAAACAAATAACCCATTTTGCTGGGTTAAATTAACCCAGCATGTAGTTAGTCCAATATTTACCCAGCACTATTTTTTAGGGTGTAGAAACAGGAAAGGTTGGATTACTCCAACATGTTTGAAAGACGTCTTTTTGATGGTTCAAAACATTTCAGTACTCTAAGGAGTTTCTTCAGCCGGAGAAAGGTTGGTTAGGGATACTAAATAAGGTCAGGGTGATTGGTTTCTCTGCTCACCCGAATAGGCTCAATACACACTGATTAGCTAAAACATTAACACTTTAACATCAATTATCAATTATATACCAGTAAACTGATGACACCCAAGGCAGGCTCATTTATGTTTGTGGGGACCAAAGGCCAGTCCATCCAGTCTGATTCCATGTATCAGACTGGATGGACTGGACTCCATGTAGCACAACTTGCTGAAAAAGTCAATGCTGGCCATGTTTGGGCATAATGTCTTGCGTTGTAAAGTTATGGCAGATCGGTGTAGGTGCTTCAATATATTAAATGATCAATCCCATCTAATATCCTTATTTTTAGTACCAAGCTTTAAATAAATAACAATTTGTCTCTTTACCACTTGAATCAGTGCCTGTCTCGACTCAGAACTGCAATTCCCAGAATTTTCAGTAAACTATAAACATGGCCGTAATAAACTGCTATCTCAGCACTTCACTCACAAGGGCTCATTCCTCAGAATTCTAATTAGACACACCTTTTCTCAGTAAGTACTCAACTATATAAGCACAGACTTTGCACCTAGATATTTGCAGCGTAAATGTGTAGACATATACAATGAGCCATTTCATTAACACAAACTCTTTACCATCCTGCCGTCTGACCAAATTAATTTAAGTATTTGTGAATTCATGGCCAGACTTTGTAACAGTTTCTTCCCCCAAGCCATCAGATTTCTCAATACCTCATTTTGGGGGTTCAAAAATAATTTAACAAACTAATATAATTACAAACTTATGAATTGCCTTTAATACTTGAATGAAAATCCTATGGAGTCAATAACTGCATAAGGTCCGACCCCATGGACAGACTGAATGCTGAGTTTTCTCCTTGCTCTGGCAGGCCTTTACTGCAACTCCATTAGCTGCTGCTTGTTGAGTCTCTCTGCCTTCAGTCTTGTCTTCAGTAAGTGAAAAGCATGATATATTGTGTTGAGATCAGAAATGACTTGGTCAGTGAATTATATCCCATTTCTTTGCCCTGGGTAGCTTTCACTGTATGTTTTGGGTGATTATCCATCTTCAATATGAAATGATGTCATAAAAGTTTTCCAGCATTTGGCTGAATCTGAGCAGCGGGTATAGCCCTATACACAATTTTTTTTCAGCAGTCAAGACATCAATAAACACCAGTAAAACTTATGCCATAACACTGACTCCACCATGTTGATGATGTGGTATGCTTTAGATCATGACATGTTGCTTTCCTTTTCTATACTTTTCTCTTCCCATATTTATGGTACAACTTTATTTTGCTTTCATCATTCCAAAGAATCTTTCAAAGTTTTCTGGCAAGGTATAATCTGGCCTTTCTACCCTCTGTTTGCAGCTTGTTGTGAAGCATCTGTATTTTATTCATAAAGCTGTCTCTTGATTCTAGACTTTGACAGTGACATGCTTAACTCCTCAAGAGTGTTCTTGACTTGGCTAAATATTGGGAAAGGGCTTTGGTGGTTATGGTTATGGTAGACTAATGTAAGGAAACTTGTCACCTTATGAACAATGTTCACATAGATGTCACTGCAAAAAAATGACATCACATCTAGTCAGATTTATCTATTATTTCTTATATAATGTTAAAGTATAATAATATAGTACACCTACTGTACTTCTAGACATTTCTTATTTTTCTGTTTTCATTTTTTTACCTATTATTATACAATTTTGCAAATTTTAAGTGTTTATTCCTAGAACAAAAATCATGTATCAACAGAATATAATGATCTATTTTGTCAGTTGCCTATATTTTATTACATTTTCTCATTTTCATCTTGTCCCTTAGCTCCAGTGTGATTGGTGAGTGCTTAAGAAATGCACTTTCTATAAATGAAAGTGAATAAAAAAGAAAAAATAAATGAAAAAAAAAAAAAAAGATTCTTACCCAGCAAAGCAATGTGCAGCCGTGAGGACCCAGTAGTTGCCCACCAGGACTCCTCCGCACATCAAAGCTCCATTCAGCTGTAAGTTGACAATCCATGGCCAGCTGCCAGGGGGCGCCTGAGAGCCACCTATGATCCGTGAGCGGGGGTGTGAGAGGGTCTTTCCACCTGACATCCTTTGCCCACACAAAACTACAGCATACAGAAGAAAGAGCACTCTGGCACCGTTGTCTCCCATCATCTCATGGCAGATTTTTTAATGTGCATGTTTGTCTTGTTTTCTGGTTCTGTTCTTTTGCACAGATACATAAGTGTATGTGCATGTGTGTTTTTACCCTCCGTCCTGGTCTCTAGGGCTGGCTCTAAGTTCTGCATGGTGTTATTGAGAGTGCATTGTAAAAGCCTGGAGCTGCAGCTCTCTCCCATGATCCTGATGCAGGAGTCAGTGTGCAGCTCAGAGGGAGAGCAGCGATGCTGGTAAAATCCACACATCTGACTTAGAGCCCAGCTTCTCTCAGCCCCTTCAGACAAACTCTGAGTATGTCTAATCATCTCACAGCTCGGCTCCATTAATACAGACTCTGCATTCTCTGAAGGACCAGAATCATCAGTATCAGAGTATCCACATTCTCTAAAATACATAAGAGCTTGGTTACTTTAACGCAAACCAATAGCCAGTATAATAAACAACAGCAAGTTTACTGACAAGAGAAAAAAGGGAGAGGAAAATGTACAGAAAGAAAAGATGAGAAGGTGGTTACTAGTGGCAAGCAAAAATTAAAAGACCAGTATGTAATGTATGCATTGACATAAAAGAAATTCAGAAAGTACTGTATATGAAAATGTCCTGATATGTACAGAAGTATAAAAAAATATAAACAAGATGCTTAATATTGTACATGTTTTAGAACAACATTGTTAACTTTGCAGAAAATCAAGCAATATATTATATTATACATATTGTACTGTATATTTATTGTGTAATAGCAATATATTACTTTCCTTATAGCTATAGATGATATCAGTATAATTAAAAGAAGGATGGCAAGGTGATACCAAATAAACAGGGTGGCCAGCTGTCTACAATCACAAAATTTCAGGTCAGCCTATTCCACCCAAAGATATGGCATTATATTATCATATCTAAAATAATTTTGCAGTCAAATACAACAAATCAGCAAATAGCTCAGAAATGATCACTACACAAAATCAAACTACTGACTCATATACTGAGGTATTAGTGTAATAACGTTAAGTCTAATGGATGTGTAATCGCTCCACTTTTTGCTATAATGCACAGGCAACTACAGTACAGTATGTCATCTTTGATCTTAAATGCATTGTAAAATTACACCTGTAACTTTGAAGTAAGTACTGTAAATGTACACTACATTCTATAACACATAACAATACACACTCAAGGTTTAAGCATTTTATGAACAATGAACAAATTATGCCTGTCCACCTTGTGACTTCACATTGAACAAGGAATCTTATCGGTATAAATCCCTAACATTTGAAAACATCTGTAAGTTGGGCATTAAATAATTCTTTTGATTGTGTAAAGCTGCTTTGGGACAATGCCAATTGTTAAAAGCGCTATACAAATAAAAATTGAATTGCAATTAGAATTACATCCACCTGGATCTCTGATCATCAGCTTTATACTGTTTTTGACTTTTTTCTAATCCCACCTTGATTCCAGTTACGTCTCCGCTATTACATAAGAGAGATGCAGAACCTGCAGTGACCTACACTATGAGTTTACACCACTGGCCATTGCTGTTATGGGAAGATATTTTGCTAAGGACCGCGGCCTTCTTGCAAACTTAACATATGAGGACACACACTTTAGGCAATTTAGAAATGCCAATCATCATATCACATTTGTCTCTGGACTCCTGGGACAAGGAAACCAACCAAGCATGGGGAGAATGTGCAATCCCCACACACACCGACCAGAGGTTAGAGTTGAACTCCCAATCCTGGAGGTGTGAAGTGACAGTGTTGACCACTAAGCCACCATGATGACTGCCTATTTATTTTTAAATCAAATAACCTTCAGAGGTAAATTTCTACTATCTTGCAAGTAAACAGCAGTAAATAAATTCAATACCAAGATTATTTAACAAGTAAGAATATTTTCTCCAGCAACAGCTTTTAACTAACACTATGATTATTGAATACACTTCAATGTTCTCCAACTGTTCCTCCGTTCATAAGTTTACTCCAACAGTTTTTAAAGAAACACCATCATACTGTATGTCAGTACACATTGATATAAGCCATTTATCACACTATCCTTTTCCAATTCACAACAAACACAAAACATCAGTTCTTAAACAAACACCATCAGTTTGTAGGACGCAAATCAACATTCATTAAGAAACAAAGAACAATATATCTAATTTTCTAATGTGACCCTTTATCTTGGTTGAAGAGAATAAAAATAAAAATAAAAATATTTAAGAAGAACCTCAGATACAAAAAAAAACCTTAAAGTTGTGGAATTATTATTATTATTATTATTATTATTATTATTATTTTAGGGATAAACAATGTTTTTTTCTTCACTGGAAAACTAAAAAAAAAGTGATATCCATCCTGGTATGGATCAAAACATTGTCCTTACATGCTTCCTCTAGGAAAAAGGAACAAAATATACCAGATATCAGTCTCTCTCTATTTGATGAATATAAATGTGTTTGGTGATTAATACAGATACAGGATTGTTTGATAGTTTAACAGAGGTTATGATCACAGCAAGAGGAAGCTGGATCCTGATTCTCATTATTGAAACTAGTCATTCATCTGTTCTGTTGGCTGATGGACATGCTGACATGCTGCAAATGTCCTGCCTTTTAATCCTATTGCTTTTTTATTTTTACATTCTGATTAGATCATGTCCATCTCTGATCGATAAGGAACAATAGAATAATAAATGGAGCACAACTTCCATGGAACACAACTGGAAACTACCGTACAGTAGCTTTACAGTATATAGTTCCTAAGTATTGATCGAGTAAAGTCTCAATCGAGTAAAGCTACAGTAAGCTTCAACATTAGACAAACTACCAAAATTACACAGTTGTGCAATGTGAATATCATGTGTTTTGGTCTACATGCTCAGGTCTTTAGAGTGTCTCTGTGTATATGCTCACCACATGTTCCTGAGTGCTGTCCACAGTCCTGAAACAGGCAGGGCATGCAACCCATGCAGCTGGCCTCAGCTCTGCTCCTGTCTGCTATCACCTGATCCATGGCAGTAAGAGCACAAACAAGTGCCGCCTCCATCGCCACTGTCCCTCTATTTGAAAGAGCTATAGAGACACAAAGGGAAAGCCCTTTACTGGTATAGATGTTAAAATATGATAAGGTAGAAGAAGAGATAAAAAAAACATACCATAAGGCTGGGGCCAAAAGTAAGAAAATTAATTTTTGCCTTAAAATATCTATTCACTATTAGGTGCACATTTGGGATCAATGTTTAGTTATGACCTAAGATATAGTGCAAAATTCCTGAAATCCAGAATATACACCAATAGGTACATCAGAACAATGTCCTTCCATTTGAAGAGAATAAACAACATATGAAAGATGTTATTTGGAATTTGGTTATATGTGACTAATTATGTCAAGGTCATATAGCCTGCATAGGGAATGAAATAATAAACTTAGTACAATAATAGTCAATGGTCCAAGACTTGTGCATGTGTAATCTCTTTTTTTTAGATCATAAAGTCTTGGAAGATGGAAGATGGGAACACTAAATACAGAGTTCATACATATTTACAAAGCAGGGGATTAACAATCTGATAAGTGATAACACCATCCACATAACAACACTAACTACTAACAAACAAAAATATGTAGTTATTTAAAAAGTAAGTATAATTGGATATATATGTTCAATAACATACAGGTTATACATTTTCCATACATCTAATCAACACAGCCAAATGATGTATTGAATACCAGCAGTTGTCCTTCAATGTCCAGATTTTAAATTGAGGCCAATCATATTCACATTAGTGTCTTTCTCTTTTTGCTTGAAATTATAACTGATATGAACATTTGTAGTGCTGTTAGGAATCCATCTTAAAACTTTAAATAAGTTTTCATTATTTCTATCTCAGTTTTAAGCTCATAAAATGATAGTGTAGAGCAGAAAAAAGAATTCTGCTCATCATAATTCAGAATAAAATGACTGTACATGACAAACATTTGCACATGCCTAGGTTCCTATACAAAAGAAAGAGTTTAACACTAGTTAAAGCCTACAGACTTGACAATAAAGTAAAAACACCTCAAGTGCTTTAATGAAAGATGAGGCCATTGCCATCTAGATTGAACCCTACATTGGTTCCTATTGCTACATTTTAGACTTCTCAGGCTTACCTTTTAGAACACTTTGTGGCATTCTGAAGACTTCTCTTCTCACAGATGCTGTTGCACAGCAACCAGTCAGCATCAGCAGTGACATCAACAGCATTGCCACACTACCTGGTAAATCCTTCATAAAAAAAAAAAAATAATAAAGGAAGAAAATTAATAGCTCTCCCGTAATGTGGAAAACACCTTGTCTCACACAGAGAGTTTCTTTTTGTTAAGACAATGGATTATGCATGGGTCCTGCTAGTGCCATACACCTATTGTTTCCATGTATACCCCATTCACTCAGTTACTTCGGAAAACTGTCTATAAGTGCGCTTGAAGGAACAATAGTGGAACATCAGTCCTCAGATATATACAGCCTCACCAGCCACTGTAAGGATGGGGATAACTCCTCCCCTCTTCAGCTTCTGGCCAATACACAAGCAGCACAGAATTCAAAAAGATGGTAAGAGAGTAACTGGAGAGAGCGCGGGGGGGCGGGGGGTTATTTGAATGACATATTTGTTTTATTTGTAATTGAAAAAGCACATTGTCCCGCTCTAAGTTCAGGCACTTTAAAGACATCCAAAGATCAGAAACCTCGTGCCCTCCTAGATTATGTTCATGCATCTGTATATCCACTATTTAATCACTGCCTGATCATCTTGCTCTTACCCGCCCTACAAAACATCACAGACACAGTAAGGAGGTGAGAAAAAGGGTGTTCCATCTTTACATTTACATTTGTCATTTAGCCATTTTGTCTAAGTCATTTAGCAGAATCTTATCCACAATAGAGGCAAAATATACTTCTCACATTCATTTGAGATGCTGGGTGTTAAGAGTCTGGTTCAGTCTCTTAGTACCAGTGCTAAAATTTGAGCACAGAACCCTAAACAATGATCCATCCATATGTGATAAGCGTAACTTTCTCAAAAACGTTTTCATTTGCTACTTGAGGAGTGCTATGAAAATAATTTGTGACAAATCTGATTTTTAGTCTTTAATAAGCAAAGAAGGTGTAACATTCATACATGTTTCCAGAAATTCACAATATTTTGTCTTCTGCAATATATAGTTGCTGATACAAGATCCTGTTGTTCACTCTTATTCTAATAGGGTTCATGCCCTACATCCACTTCATGCACTAGTTCAGAGCAGGATGTGACTGTTTCATGTATTTATGTAGCCAAGGGGACATGCAAGACAAACCAAGGGGACATGCAAGACAAAAAGCCCAAAAACACATCCACTAGGCAGTGTGTGTTTGGGAAGGAGATACAAGATAATAAACACGAAGAGGGAAGGGGAGGGGGTTAAGAGGAAAAGTGAACAAAGATGAGAGTGAGAGAGAGGCTGTAGGGATAAAAGCACAGAGCCGCTGGCCAAACCACAATCGCACCTACCGCTTCCATTCATCTCTTCTCTTCTGCCTCCCACCCTGTTCATCTGCTCTTTGATGTATTCCTGATTAAACAGCCGAACTCTTGTTCACTCACTGGTCGCATTGCTCTCTCCATCTTTTTAACCAACAAGTGACTAACCACAGCACGCTTAGGGGAAAGAAATTATTTGGGAAATAAGGCAAACTACATTTTTTTTTCTAAGAAACTAGTTGATGATCTTCATTTCTCTAAACAATCAAGTTTTAATTTTTACCCCGAGCTTGCCTTGGAGAAAAAAAACTTCTTTCTACAAAGGCAATTGTAAAGTAGGTCAATGGGCTTTAAGCACAATACATTCATATAATTTCTCCCCTCCTGGAGGACTCAGTGTGACGTGATTGGCCGCAGTTAAATAACTTCCCCCTACATCCCTCTGCATCTTCACTATAAAGCAATTTAACAGTTTCCATTGTATCGTTGACCTCATCACTAAGCAAGCATGTAGTGGAGTAATAAGATATACAGAATTAACACAACAAAAGGACAATAGAAGAAAACTTGTTCCAATTCCAACATTGTCATATGAATACAAAAAAAAAACAAGCACGTTCTGAGACTTCCATCATTTGAATAATAGAAAATGTCAGTACAACAAAGCAACAAGCTGTGTATACAGCTCAACTGATGAATAAAGTTTTTTTATGTGAACATAGACATAAATAAATTCAAAGCAGGAGTTCTGAGTTCTTCAGTTCTAGACCTTTTGCAGTCGCATAACTACTATACACATTTTTGAATGATGATTTTATTTACTAAGAGAAAAAAGCTGTTCAAGCCTACCTGGCCCTATGTGAAGAAGTAATTGCCTCCCCTTGCTAAATCATGAATGAGCTGTGATTTTTGGAAAGTTGAATTTTAAATTTCATTTGCCACACCCAGGCCTGATTACTGCCAGACCTGTTGAATCAAAAAATCACTTAAATAGATCCTGTCTGACAGGACCTGACTTAAAGATCTAAAAAGGCAAGACGAAAATTTTTAGATGAAGAAAAATTCAGGAACAGTTCTGGAAAGTGTTAACAAGCCATCTCTAAGGCTTTGGGACTACAGTGAACCACAGTGAGAGCCATTATTCACAAATGGAGAAACCCTGAAACAGTGGTAAAACTTTTCAGGAGTGGCCGGCCTACCAAAATTTCTCCAAGAGCTCATCCAGGAGCTCATAAAAGAACCCAGAACAACATCTAAAGGACTGCAGGCCTCACTGCCCCAGTTAAGGTCAGTGTTCATGATTCAACAATAAGAAAGAGACTGGGGCAAAAATGGCTTCCATGGGAGAGTTCCAAGGCGAAAGCCATCGCTGACCAAAAAGAACACAAAGGCTTGACTCATATTTGCCAATAAATATCTTTATTGTCCCCAAGACATTAGACTTTTGGGCAAATGTTCTGTGGACAGATTTTTGGAAGGTGTTTCATAAAAGAACATCATACCATCAGTCAAACATGGTGGTGGTAGTGTGATGGTTTCGGGTTGCTTTGCAGCATCAGGACCTGGACAACTTGCCGTAATTAATGGGACCATGAATTCTGCGCTCTAAAAAAACCTAAAGGAAAATGTCCGGCCATCAGTTTGTGACCTCAAGCTCAAGCACACTTTAATAATGCAGCAGGACAGTGATCCAAAGATCCAAACCAAATTTTGAGGAGTTTTATGCCCAAAAAATATATAACTAATATAAAGCACAACATGTTTTACCTTTAGAGTCATGAAAGGGGCCATAATCAGACATAACCAAAAGGTTCCATTATTCACAGGGTTGACTGTTGGTGCAATAAGCACAAAATAGACAAGAAACAATGAACAGTGCCATCTGGAGGGTTAAAAAGCTTTAACTACCTACATACAATTCATGCTATTTACCTGTTCAAAACATAGCAATTTCGAAACATACAGGTAAACCTCAAAAAACTAGAATATCATGCAAAAGTTCATTTATTTCAGTAATGCTACTTAAAACGTGAAACTAATATATGAGAGAGACTCATTACATGCAAAGCCAGATAGTTCAAGCCGTGATTTGTCATAATTGAGATTATTATGGCTTACAGCTCATGAAAACCCCAAATCCACAAACTCAGAAAATTAGAATATTGTGAAAAGGTACAATATTCTAGGCTCAAATTGCCCCACTCTGATCAGCTATTTAAGCCATAACACCTGCAAAGGGTTCAGTAGGAAGCACAATCATGGGAAAGACTGCTGACCTGACAGTTGGGCAGGAAACCATCATTGACATCCTCCATAAGGAGGGGAAGCCTCAAAAGGTAATTGCAAAAGAAGTTGGATGTTCCCAAAGTGCTGTATCAAAGCACATTAATAGAAAGTTATG
>JAOVVB010232958.1:0-10280 GCA_028570985.1 Heterobranchus longifilis
TAAAACAAAGCCAGAGAACCTTGGTTTCTCCAGAACATTTCTTAGTTAAGGCAAACAACACACACTATTTTCAAGAAAAAAAAAAAACAACACAGGATATTTGTCTCCATGACAGAGCAGGTCTTTACTGGTCCAAAAACGACAAAAAGTCATTTTTGACTCAAATGAAGTGAAGGTATTTTGCCTTTGCACGGCAGTGGGGCACATAACGGAAATGAGTTCAACCTCTCCTCCTCCACCATTTAAAAGATGCTGGGAATGGGCTCCACTGCGAAACGCATGCAAAGCTTTTTAAACCGACGGATTACACGCTTAACTCACCATCTCCTCGTCCTCGGCCAGGACCAGGTCGTAAGCGCTCATGGCTACGCAGAAGATGATAGCCGTGACTCCCTCGAAGCAGTGGATCCACTTCTTCCTTTCTGACCGCTGGCCTCCAACATCAAACATCCTGCGTGCACACACACACACACACACGCGCACACACACACACACACACACACAATATAAACATGCCGTTTCTAATGCGAGAGTGGATGGGACTGAGCACAGGAGAAACAACACTTTTTCCACACAGACAGACAGCAGCTTCAAGGTCTCCGTCTCTACACAGTGAATACATTTCTGTCTCTCCCTCTCTTCAGGGCACGGTGTTTCGCTGCACAGGCCTTGTCATTTTTCTTGCCATTTGTTGGCATTTTGGTTCAGTGCAGTTGCTGTGGTAACAGGCGGCCTTAAAGCAGGTTGAGGCAGATCCTGATATATGACTTATTCATGAAGACGGAGGGTACCTAGATGGATGAGGGAGGATGCTCGTCTGGACGGCGACGATGTTTTCTCCATCTAACATTGAGAGGAAGCTTTTCAGCTGGCAGCTGACGGTAGAGCGGAGCCATTTGTAGCATCGCAGAGCAGCAGCACACTTATTCTTCCTGCTAAGCAGTTTTCACTTTGCAGGATTTGGTTCATTACAGCAGAAAGGGGGGGGGGGGGGCAGGTTTATGCTGAGTAAGCAGAGCTCATTATAACAGTGACACACTTTTTGAGTGTTTACCTGCAACAACTCATCTCCAGCACGACGATGCTTACATTGGATGAATATATCACGGCAGTGCAGCACTGAAGAGGTAAACATGCGCTGGTTGGATTTATGTCTTCCAAAGAGCAATAAAATAAATCAACTTAAATATTACACACAGCAGACACAGGCAGAAGCACACGCCGACCTTTTCATTTCCACTGCCAGCTAAAGTGACGTCTGACTGAAATCTTGGATATTTCACAAACAATTTCCTCTGTTGTTTTCCGAAGTGACTAATGTCCCCGTCAGATATAAAGTACAATATGTTTCCTTATCTCAGTGGGGGAATATATGTATTATTAGAACACATACACAATGACAAAACAATTACATTGTAAAAAACCAAGAGACTTTCTGAGAAAGCAATGGCATTCAAAGTAACAAACTAACAAGGGAATAATGAGTTTGTATTGTGCAATACATTTTTGCATTACTAATATGCGTAATCCTGCTGTGGTAATCGCTCAGTTACAAAAAATCCTGCACAAATGCATATTGTTCGTGTGGGATAACAAAAAAATAAACCTGACTGTTTATGTGTTTTGAGTCATATTTATGTGTTTATGTTTCACTGAAGGTTTTTCCCCCTTCTGTTTCTCTGTGTGCACGGAGCGCTCGCTGTAACAGTAATGACTGTGACGAGCTGTTTGGGTTTAAAGGCATCTTAAGCTCAGCCGCTGAAATGAGACGGCGACTTCACAAATCGGAAAAGAAATGTTTTCTTTTCAGCGAACTTCAGTGACTTTCCAAAAAGGGGGAAGCATTGTGCGCTGGCAAACACACAGAACACTGTGAGTACAAACATAAATGCACGAATCATAAGCGCACACAGATTCATTTTCCACAGTCGGCAAAATCCGTCATTGACGATCATTATCATCAGCAGCAGCAGCGGTTCATTTTTTCACAAGAGATGCGTTTTTGATTGTTTTCTCATAAAGTTTAAAGTCTGCTATTATAATCATCAAATGACACAGTGATGCATTGAGAACGTCATGCGGATCTAAATGGGTTTCACTGCTTTTCTAATGACTTGGATTATTACCCTCTGATGCATTTATAAACGTGCTTATTGTGAAAATAAGATTTCAGGCAACCGTCAGAGCTATTCAAACTAAAATGTGTTGCTGCACTTCAGGAGGTGAGCATGAATCTAATACTTTCACCTGCTGAGTCCTGAAGGCACCTCGCCCTCTGATCAGTAACAAAGTACATTATGCTTCGGTTCAAATTTGAGGTACTTCTACTTTACTTGAGTATTTTATTTCCCTGCTACTTTGTACTTCTACTCCACTAAAATGAAGAGTAATATTGTACTTTTTACTCCTTTACAATTATTTGACATATAATATATATGTTTTAATGTAGATTAAACTACCCAACAGTATGTTTAAGTACAGCTGAAAATATTAGTTGATTGACAGATAATTAATTGGCAACTATTTTGATGTTTTAAGCATTTTATATATTTCATGGTTGAATTACTGCTTTTCCTTTTAATTATTATTATTATTATTATTATTGTATTTAGAGTTTTTTCTGCATTGAGTACTTTTACTACTTTTAAGTACATGTTCCTGATTATACTTACATACTTTTACTGAAGTAACATTTTTAATTAAGGACTTTTACTTCTACTGGAGTATTTTTACTGTGTGGTATTAGTACTTTTACTTAAGTAAAGGATCTGAATACGTCCTCCACCACTGTATATGTCCCTTTCTGTGTGAAATAGCACCACAGCTTTTTATTTCATGGAAGTATATTAGCAGAGAGAGTTGATGAGAGTAAATTAGTAGGTTTTGTAGGTGAAATAAAAATGTTGAGCTGATTTGCACCTTTAATGATTTTAACAGTGTTTCACAAAATGAGCAGTTGATGAAAAACAGTAAAAAGGGGGATCTTACTTGAAGTGCAGGTCCTTGAAGGTGAAATGCGTTTCCACAATGCCGGTGGTCTTCACTCGGGTCCGCAGCACATCCTGCTGTGTGGGGATGTAATCTGGCTTGCCTATCCTCTCCAGGTCGTTCAGATAGCTGACGGAAACACGGACACAAGCAAGATACGTCAAATTAAAAGCACCGTGTCCTGTAACCTCACAGAGAGAAAGGGATTTGAAGTAAGGGCTGTTTCAGGTTAAATCTCACCCGTTTCTTCACATTAGCGTTGCATTACCAGACCTATCTCCGCAGCGCTGATAGGTCTGGCTGCACGAGTTATCATTTGCATGCTATAGGGTGGAAAATGCTCTGACTTGTTTGTATATTTCTTTAAACCCTTCTTTTTAAACCTCTTTAAGCCCTGGATGCAGTGGCCTTGCTAAATAGATAGCGGAGATAGCGGAAGGGGAGGAGAATGCCGCGTGAGAGAGGCACCCAGTCTTTATACCCACACTGTACATCCGGAAAACCAGACGACTTCATGCAGACATGAGATGGACAGAAGTGTCGGCCGCCTAACAGCACTGCGTCGTCTCGGCACAGTCAGGTTTAAATTCGCAGTCATGTTTAGAATCAGAATCAGATTTATTGCTAAGAAGTTTTCACATATGAGGAATTTGTCTTAGTGTAGTGGTGCACACAAACAGACAGAAAGTAAAAGGTAAGAGGAAAAAACAAAAAATAAACTACCTACCACAAAAGACAGGTGGTATAAATAACTCATATAAAAATGTTACGTGAGTTGATGTGCTCTGCTACCTCCAGAACACTTCACACAGCCATCCCCATTTAACCTAATAAACTATTCAGTGCATTTGTGTACAAGACGTTTTCTGAAACGTTATATCTTCTGACATTCTGAAAGCCTTAAGACAGATGCAACAGCTCCGCTCACAGACTATTTATTGATAATTAGAGCGTACAGTATATTGTCTGTGAGGACCAACCATGCTGCTGAATACAGAGACTGTAACGATGTATACAGCACATACTGCTCTATCACAGCCATGGGAGGAAAAAAAAGTACACAAAATAGGTAAAGCACGGTAAGGAGTATTTCTGGTGGCTGACTTCTGTTTTCTGATTGCATTTTCTGAGTGACCTTTGTTAAAAATCACAACATCATGTTCAGTGTTCAGGGAACTTTTGAAATGTAATAGTTTATAGTTTACTAGTTACCCTGTTAAAAATATGTGTAACTATTTAAATTACTTCATCAAAGTAATGTAACTTATTACATTTGATTACTTTTCTATCAAATGTTTTAAACTGGGTAATAATGCTGAAAAGTCCTAAAAACATCCATTTAAAGTGCAGTGCTGTACTGTAGCTGTAAATACGTCAAAATAAGACATTCCTGCACAGAGAAAAGATGCAAAGTTATATTCTCCATATAAGCTGTTTACCAAAAATAATATATTCAGATGTAACCCCTTTGTATTTGATTAGTAACTGTAATTTAATTACATATTGTCTTAGTAACTGTAACCAATTACAATTACTTTAATTTTGTAATAAGTTACAGTTACATGTAACTAGTTGACCATGTTGTATGGTCAGTGATGTAAACACCAAATCCTACCGATGTTAGCCTTTTCATATCCACATGTGCACACAGTGCACACACACACACACACACACACACACACAAAAAGACAGTGACTTTTGTTTAAATCATCTGATATACTATGACAGCCGCATCCAATTCAGTGTTACAATATTACTATAATTTTTATTTTATAATTTTTACATTTTCTCTTAGCATCAGCCCTTCAATGTAATGTGTTGACATTCTGCTTTATTTGACAATATTGTCTCCATATTTTGTATTGCATCTATTTAGAAAAACCCGCATGCGTGTATGTGTGCGTGTCCGCGTGTTCAGGCCAGCATGCCTAAACCCTAATAAAAGCACTAAATCCAAGACCACAATCAACTTTTACACACATATAATGTTACCATGGGAGACACACACTTTCAGCACAATATACAACTGCATAAAAAAAAAGACTATGTTGTATAACCAAGTGTTGCTGCTGGATGTAATCCCATACAAGCCGCAGCCCGGGTGTAGATATTAGAGCCCCCGCGCCACTACCTCATGCCACGTGTTTGACAGTTTAATCATAATCCTGGTCCCCACAGACAGAGGTTTAGACTGCTATTGTAGTCCACACATCAGATATTGTAACACTGCTTGATTTGGCCATTGGGTTTATAAGCCTTGAAGATTAATTGAATTTGGTCGGCTTACACACTTAATAAGAAAAAGGTACTCAATTGTAGTGTCAGTGGCAACAAATAACAGTTGCTCTAAAGGTTTTACAATAGATTTTAAAACCACTTCACCGTGTTTATTTTTGTCACTGGAGGAAACAATTATCAGAGACCAAGTATGGAACCATAATAGACAATAAACAATTACAGTGTAAGGAGAGACCATTTCGTTTTATACACCCAGACGTGTGAAAAGGTCTCGTTTGCTGTAATAATGGCAGCCGGATCCATTATTTTCAGAGTGTACAGTACATGTCCCTTTCTATCAAACCAGTGAGAGAAAAGAGAGAGGTCTCTGTTAATGTGAGCTGTGGCCATCTCTCCCTCTCTCTTTATCTTTCCCGTCCTTTCTCTGGCTCCCAGCAGGTGCTCAGACATGGATTATGGTCTAGTGCCAGACTCATTTAGTCCTCTCTTATAGCAACCGACTCTCTCAGCGCTCTACAAAGCCATGATGAAACACGGTACATTGTCCACTCTCCCAGCTACCCCCCCCCCCGTTAGCGGTATGCTTCCAGGTCCCCTCGGCTTTAACAAGCGCAGCGAAGCAGAGATGGAGAAGTTATGATTATACCGGCCAACACAAACAGAGAACAATATCACTCCCCCCTGGAAGTTAAATACAGCCGTGACGGCAAAGCAATCATTTGTGAAAGACTTAACACACCCCTGACAGTTTACAGCACATTCAGGAGGTGTCACAGTATTCTGTGTGTATTAAACAGAATCCAGTGCAGTTAATTCCTGCTGCAGCTGGTGGCGACCGAGGCTGAAGCTCTCGGTTTTCACTGGATTTCCATTTCAGAGCAGCAGTGCACCCCAGAGGGTCAGAGTGATAACCACCTCTCACCAGCCTCTTCTCTCAATTACCTCACGCTCTCCCTGTTTATTATACTGGTACATTAGAATAACGCCGCTAAAATGTGCTCGGAAACGAGGGTCATTAAGATAATTAAAACCTGCGGAGAGAGGCTGAGGTTGCTGTAGATTAGTGACGCGACTGGTCTCGCCACTGGTTAAACAAAACAGTAATGCTTACTCCACAGACAGTGCTGCATGTTGAGAAATGTAGTATGGCATGTTAAATATATGAGAAACGATACAACGGAATCCAGCAGAGAAAACTGCTAAAGCAGAGAAGAGTATGTTAGTAGATGAAGAGAAAAGACGAGTGAAAAGTAACAGTGACAAACCATGATATTTGAGGGCATGACATTTATAGAGTCTTAAAACCTGGAAATGAGTCAGCATTTTGTACTTCCGGTTCCCTCGTCTGAAAGTCAATGGGTTTTTTTGAATGGGTTTTTGGTTAGATGCCTGAAATAAGGTCTGTGGTTAACACAGGCTTCAGAGATTTTTAGGTTTTGTTCTACGACATAAAACAAATACCCCGTTCGTGAATTTTGAAGCTTTTACGCATCTTAAAAAAGGTCGTCTGGGACATTAAACGTCATCGTCAGTGACGGTGAAGTCATGCGACCGTGGTGTAGTTTGTTTACAGCCTAATGTTAGCTTTTTACTTCTGGTGATTGCATTTACGCTTCAAAAATCATAAAAGCGGTCAATCATTTGTGAAGATTATCTTGCTGAGGAAAACGTGCAAGTATCATAAACATAAACATGTTTTCCACAGTGTTTTTTTTCTGCAATAATCCAAAATCCAATGGAAAAACCCCATCCCAATTTTTATCGAGGGAACCAGAGCGATGCTAACTTCCTTTAGCGTACAAAAATACATCATCCCTGCACCACTCGATTACAGAAACTCCTCACACTTCCCGCACTGCCCCTCAAACTGTAATATAAACCTAATCAACCGAATTACTCTTGCACAAGAACGTACTATATCAAAATCAACTGACGTTTACTGGTAATTACTGCCTCATCCTGACTTCAATCAATCAATACATCATCATTTATTTCTGATGTGCGATTATCAGCGAAAGTCTGTTGGAAGTCTGGTCACCTAGGTTCTCTGTGCATAATAACGCACATTTTATTTTGAAAGTCAATGATCCATATAATAGGCGTGATGTAATTTGCTGTTATTAAGGCACTCACTAGGCTGCTGAGTCATTGAGCTGGTACTCTCGGGCCCGCGTGAAGCAGCTCTGGACGCCGCCGTCGGCCCACAGTCGTTGGATGACGTTGGACAGGTCTTCTGGCAGGATGCCCTGCTCCTCTGCCGCTGCTGACAGGGCAAACAGTTGGCGGGCGTCGTCCTGACAAGAAAAGACGCACACCATTAGATAGAGTAGGTCTCTGAAAAAGATATCAAGTGTATTAACCCTCATTACTTTTCTTCACTGGATAAAGCTGATAAGCATGTCACTGCAGAGCTTTATTTAGGACTTTCTTTTCTTCTTATCGCTCGTGGTTGGCCTCAATGCATTTCATTATTACACAGTGTAGGATACTGAGAGTTCTGAATTGCGGTGAAAGGACTGTTTACTGTATACCGTCTATATAGTACTGTCAGGGCCGGGCCCTGGGCATAGACGCCTACCAAGAAAAAATAATATTTAAAAATAATCCAGATATTAACTTTTTTTTTTCTTTTTTATACAATTATGGACGCCCCCTGATTGGATATTTTTTTTATGTTTTAAGAAAAATCTGCACAACACTTTGAACCATCAGAAGCATTTCAGAGGGGAAGAAAACAATTGGCGTGTAGGACGGCCGTGATGCACGTTCATTAACAGGCGACTGACAGAAGAGTAACACAGGTGGAGAAATGACAGCAATCCAGAACATGGTACTCACATGTCATCATGGAAGGAATTGAATTGTTTTCATTTGTGTGCAATATTTGTAATTGAAGTGCATAGCCCTTAACACAATATTGGTTGATTTGATTATTGTATCACTTGTACATTGTTATTTTTTACAGTTGCTTTAGTTTTTTGTCCAAATAGTATTTTGTTTAGGTTATTTAAGAAATATAGTATTGAATTACAAGAAAGGATAATGTGTGTTTTAGTATCATTTTTAATTCACAATTCAACCGAGGAAGGGGGGGGCACCCTGAACAGATTTTGCAGAGGGCTCCAAAAATGCTAGGGCCGGCCCTGTGTATTGTTCTCATCATTGAGCTTCATGGCTAATTGACAGTTTTTTTTTTGTTTTTTGGAATGTAACCAGCAATAACAAGGAAAGCAACAAAACAAAAACAGAGCAGATTGAGCTGGTCATTTTTTCCACTGCCTGGCCAACATCAACCAGATATGATGAGTGGTCGTCAGCAAAAGCTGCCTTGCCAACATACCAACTGTAGCTCGCTGTTGTTGTGAGAATCCGGTGTGTGCTTGTGGTAAGTGTTGCTTTTTTAAAAAAAACCAGCTATCTCAATCTGCTTTACTTTAGAACGTGCAGATAGGAGCTACGACCAATGGAAAACCTTCAACGCTGGAAAGAAAAGCAGCATTTTTCTTTCCATCTTATGTAATTTGAAGTTCCTGCAGCCTCATGTGCTCCGTGCAAGTCGGATGTGACGTGTCTCATGAATATCTGTAAGCTTTCTTAGGAGGGAAGTGAAGAAACAGAGGAGTAAACCAAAGAGTGAGGAATAGTTTGACCAGAAATGATGCATCCATTGTTGGCCTAATTGGCACTTGGCCATCAAACTTTGCACTGTAAGGAATCCATCTATTAAGGTGCAGTGGCCTGGAAACACAGACGCATCAATATTTACATTAATTGGGCAGGCTGGTAGCTCAGTGATAGAGCACGCGCCTCATATACAGAGGCTAAAGTCCTCATCACCTTTGCTGCAAGTCGTCCCCTCTCTCACCCTTTCCTGTCTACCTTCAGCTGTACTGTCAATAAAGGCAAAAAGCCAAAAAAAACAACAACAAATATTTACATTAATACCGTAAGTGAGCAGCAACTGCAACTTTATACTCGAGAAGGGCATCGTCCACGGCTTACATCACCTACAACGCACCACTCTGTCCCTTTGTGTTTGACGCTGGACGAGGGCTTACATAAACTTCCACGAGAGCAGACTTCCATGTATTAGTTAACCATTGTCCGGTCCTGTAGGCCACGGCGAGTTAGCCGCCTTTTACCACGTGGTAGTAGTCAAAATCCTGTGATAAACCACAAGCCGTTTGAAATAGACGTCAGGAGAAGAGAATGCAGAATACCTACGCTGTCCTTCACCAACACATTTAGTTTGATGACACAGTCGTGAAAATGTTTGCAACTTCTGTTGTCAAAACAGTTGACAGCGGGGTCGTGGAAGAAATGATACACATTTTCTAAAAATCCAACATGACATATCTAGACAAGTGCATGAGGTATGCGCTGTAACAACTAGCAATAGTCGTGTTTGGCAAACAATGAAAGCAGCTTGTTCTTTGTGTATAAATACAGAGATCAGACACAGCAGTTCAGTCACACGCTGATTTCAGAATATTGACTGCTGACTGCGTTTCCCTCCGGCTGTGAGACAAATATTGTCTTTTTAATTGAAACCTGTGAAATGTTCCAGGATACTCGAAGCTCTCTGTGGGCCGTTGCAGTGGGGGAAGGTGTAAGTCAAATAAACTAATTCACTCTGTCCAGCAGAACCTGTCATGCAGAGCTGGCTACCTTGGCAGAGCCAATACTGACACTTATTCAAAAAGCTCTTTCCACATAAAAAAAAAACATGTTTATCCAACTCCTCTGGAATGAAGGTCACCCAGGAGAGGGAAATCTGAGAGAACAAAAGTATCAAAGATGTACTGAAACTACTAAGTATGTAGGGATGCACAATATGGATTTTTTTCAGCCGATGCTTGCTGCTTCTCATGGCCGATAATTTCACATTTTTGTATTTTAAAAAGAAGTTCATAACCTGTAGTTTATGCACATCTGAGGGTAGGAAAGGTGAGCAAAGACGGATGATTTAATATTCCATCGCTCTAACTGACATCACTATTTTTAACACAACAAACACAAACGACAGTTCTTACTCTTCAAATGTTCTTTTTTTT
>JAOVVB010232959.1:0-10280 GCA_028570985.1 Heterobranchus longifilis
CGTTAAAATCTCTGAAGCTTGTGTTAACCACAGACCTTATTTCAGACATCTAAACAAAAACACATTAAAAAAAAACACTGAATTTAAGGCGAGGGAACCGGAAGTGCTAAAATGCTAACTCATTTCCTGGATTTAGAACTACAAACTGGGGCACCCTATAGGCTGAAAGCAACACAATGACAGCACCATTTTCAATTTACAATATTGTCTAATGATTTTGCAAACTTGCCTTCAAAATTATTTGAAATATGCTATGATCACATAAAAAAAATCCCACACTGTTTTTTGGGGGGTCATGTTGCAACAACCTCAACACACACAGACTTAGTTTTGTCATTGTGATCTAAATCATGTGAAGAGTATGTGTGATGGCACGATCTCAGGGTACAAATGTCTGGTTTAATGATTAAACTATGAACTGGATTCTCTGTTGTGACAGAGGAAAGAGTTTAGATGTGACAAACATGAAGTGGGACAGATTTAGCAGAACAAAAGTATTTGAAATCTGAGCACCCGTCAGATGAGCACATTGATAAGGGAGCCACTGCTGTGAATTTATGTTTCCATGTGTTTGTTATTCCAGCTTCACCTGGTCCTCATCTCGCTTGGACCGTAACCTCATCACTGTGATCACAGGACAGACCGTGGAGACCTTCGACCTGCAGTTTCGTGACCTTTACCTCATGTCCAGAGGTGTGTCTCTCAACAAGGTCCCCATGGTAGATGAACCAATCCCTGACCCGGTCCCTCAGGCGGCTCCTGCTCCGGTGTCAGCTGCTATTGCTAGGAAGCTCATCAATCCCAAATACGCCCTTGTTACCACAGGAACCCACCCAAGTACCGCTTCTTCTGACCAGAATTCCAGCAACAAGAACACCCAGACTCCCCCTGGGCTAAAGTTTATGAAAGGACGTCTTAAGGGGGTCATCGAAGAGCCACCCTTACACCCGGGATTAGCCCATCTGGAGAAAGCGTACCTGATCCCGTACCTGCCCACCTGGCCAGAACCTGACCCACCAAGCGACGTGATTGGCTTTATTAACATCAGGGATGAAAAGCGAGCCAATCAGGTTCACTTACAGAGGTCAGAGAGGTTTGAGACCAGCCAGGCTATACGCTTCAGCGCACCACTGACGCTACCGCCACAGACTGAGGCACCTGCTTCAGGTCAGGATGCAAAGGCTGCAGGAGCAGCAGAAAATCCTTCTGGCAATGCAAGTGCAGACGCAACTACACCTGTGAGCCCAACCAACAAACAGCTCAAAGAGAAAACGCACACAGCTCCGAATAAAGACCAAACTGACGCAACAGATTCCAGAGGGCCCCCTCAGCAGCCCAGCACACCTTTAACACAAGACGCACACAAACCGAATGCCCCATCACCATCCACAGTTACTGCTGATTCACAGCCAACAGATAATGATACACCAACTCCAGAGACTCTACAAACTGCAGCACCTCCCGTTCCTAAACGCCGCACCCTGCAGTTAATCATAGACCCCATCCCCTCAGAGCAGCTTGGCCAA
Source organism: Heterobranchus longifilis (assembly GCA_028570985.1). NCBI lineage: Eukaryota > Metazoa > Chordata > Actinopteri > Siluriformes > Clariidae > Heterobranchus > Heterobranchus longifilis. The sequence goes on from JAOVVB010232959.1 coordinate 1,527, forward strand.
CCACTGGTCACTCTGATGAAAATTGACCAATTGGAAAGTCTGGATGCCTTCAACAAAATGGGAAACGAGGAGGAGCTGACGCCAGGCCGTAGCCGCGTGATGTCGAAGAACGACGGCGAGGACTCTGGCAGCACCGGCGAGGGGAGCCAAGACAGCACCAAGGTCATATGTGACCGAGCAGCCAATGACGGTCCTTCAAGCACCTCCGCGTCAGAGGAGGAGTTTTACGAATGTCCTCAGCCACAGCCAAGTGACCCGTTGACCAACGGAGTGACGACAGGGTCAGGGTCAGGGCGCGGGCATCGCCAAGGAGACGGGGTCAACATGATGGCCCGCCTCTCCCAGAGCATGCTGGATCTGCGGGAGCCCAGCCAGCCAGAAAACAGCAGTGACCTCCTCCGCCAATCACAGCTGCTCCGTAGATCAGGACACGCCTCACCGCATAGGCACATAGGACAGGTATTATATTATTTATTTATTTATTTATTGGTTTATTTGTGAGGGACAAGTACAGAGAAACACTGACAGTTGCGGAAGCTGTCTGATATACTGTACACGTGTATATAGTTAAAGCTAATTTGCAACAGATAGTTAGTGATACTTCAAGTAATCATTTAAATTAAAATCTTAAATCTTAAAAGTGCACATAATAAACCAAAAATGTATAGGACAATATTTCTAATCCCTTGGTCTTGACACAAGGCAAGTCCATTAGTCAATTGGCAGATAATTCAGAAATATATATATATTTTATCAAGCAAAATAACAAACATGTATTTGCTCACTCCAGGTTGTCAAATGTGAGGGTTTGCTGCTTTCTCTGTTTAATAACTAAGTAAATACTTTGGATTCTAGACTATTGAGCCAAAACCTGGGTCTGGGAAATTGTGATGGCCTTTTTAAAAAAAAAAGTTTTTTGTTTACTAAAGTCTAAACAATGAAGTGGTTAGTTGAATTGAAATAATGAAAAGAGAAGTTAATTGTAGAGGTGAAATGGTTAGTCAATTCATTGACTTTGAATTGAACTATTTAATAATCAATCAGCAATCTCAGCTTCTCAATTATGATGTTTCTCCTCTGTTTGATATCGTTGTAAATTGAATATTTTTTGATTTTGGACTTTTGTGGGTTTAGGAAATTGTGATGGATATTGTTCACTATTTCCTTATATTTTATAGACTAAATAATCACTTAATAAAAGATTAATCTTTAATTAAAGAAATAATTGTTAGAACTTGCAACCTAGACAATATTGACAAGTAGATGTTGACACAATGCTTGTCTTAATCTTTTAAATCCCTTTTAATGTTAAACAAACAAGTGTGGAGGTTCCCAAGAATGTTTGTCATGAACAAGTAGGCAGTTCAGTCCTACTCAGGAAAGACACAGATACTCTCTCTAACGCACGCACGCACGCACGCACGCACGCATGCACGCACACGCATTTATATAAATCCCACTACAAATGGGATGGGTGGCAATGCAAGCCACTACCTGTTTGCAGTAAACATGCCATTCCCTTTTCCAAATTAAAAGGTGTGCGAGTGATTGTCCGCCCACATGTGTGTGCACGCACCTGGATAGAGAGCTCGGCTGATCATGCCAGGGAGGATGATGAAGATGAAGGGCAGCATCTTCAGATAGGCAGCCAGGATTGACGCTCCTTTCACATGACTCAAGTTCTTGGCAGACAGGGACCTTTGAACAATCACCTACATACAGAGAAACACAAATAATAACAATAATAGTACTCATTTTATTTATATAGCACTTTTCAAAACACATATAACCAAGAAATGTGTATTATAATAAACTATACACACTAAGATTACAATAAAGTGCAATTCAACAGATTCAATTAAAATAACAAATGCAGTAAAAACACATAATGAAAACGATTTAAGAAAATGCCATTCTAAAATAATTAGTTTATGGAAATATAGTCAAGAGCCCGTCTCTTACATGCCTTAAAAATCATTAACATTTTTAAATCCAGTGTAAAATGCACACTGTAAAGTTGCAAAAATTGTTGTTCTTCTGTGGGATCTTGCAGAATTCTGAACTAGTTGAAGCTTGAATATGTTCTATTTTATCATCCAGGATTTCCTAGAACCGTAGTTACATATGTAACTTTTGTTTTATTGACTTAGATAAGAAGAGAGTTGCAGTTGTTTAATGAGAGTGTAATAAAAGCATGGATTACAGTTTCAGGCTTTGCAAATAAAAAAGATATAATAAAAGATAAGAGATGACAAGAAATTCACATGGCAATCAAAGTTAAAGTTGGAATTATCAGTGTTGTGTAAATAAAATCTAAACTATGATGATACGCAGCTATTATGTATTTTTCCATAAAAATAGCAAAGTAGGATAAAACAATTTTCAGACATATTTGTGGTCATAGCCCTGTAGCCATTTTCCCCATTTTATAACAAGCCTACAGAGCCATAACTTATGTTGTTAAATTAAGGCTAGTCTGGCTTACCAGATAAACAGTGCAGGCATAACTGCTCACATCCTGCGCACAGGGACGCACAGGAAGTCCTTCCCCTTCATGTTCCTGTTCTCAAAGTTGGGCTCTAGTGATTGGTTTAAAGAAATGCAAACAAGCTAGAGAGTTTTTTTCCCTGTACCCGAGTGAAAACGCACTGGAGCCAGACATTATTCGATTCTGAAATAGGTCTGGCTACACAAGACTAAGATAAGGTTAACTAGCTTTCATACAGAAAGTGGAAGCATAAATACCTTGCTACCATTAGCGCTGATTTAGGGCTGGGTGATATGACGATGAATATTGTCAAAAAGATATAACAATGTCTAGCCTATCTAATCAATTCAAGTTCTGCAGTGTGCTTAGTCTCATGGCATCATTTCAGTCAAAGGAGAAGTAGATCTAGGAACAGTATTCATGAAAATTGAATATTTCAGTATATAGTTAGAGAATAGTACAGGGCCGAGGATTGATCCCTGAGGTACTCCACATGTGAAATCCTGTAGCCTCATAAATCGACACCATGTGTAACTCTCTCTGCTTCCTCTCTGTCTAGTTGTTCCATATCTCGAAATCTCCGGGTCGCGATGCCCGACAGAGAGGACCGAAAGTAATCATCGCCAAACCTGGCAGTTTTCACCGCCCCACTCGAGCAGCTGTCCCTGTGATCGGAGGACATCGTTACTGGCAGGGTCAACCGATGCAGTCTGATTCGGCTCAGCTGCGCGTAGAGGCACGCTCCGGACGGTCACCACGACGCCACAGCCCGGGCTACAGGAAGACGGGTCACGCCTTGCCTCAGCCACCGGCCAACCCTTCAGGGTTACTAGGAGTATCTTTCTCAAAACTGAGCAGTTTTAGACACTTAAGGGTGCGAGGTGGAGCGTCACAGAAGAAAGCATCTCAAAATAACAAGGCTGACAGGTAGAACTGTGAGCAGGTACACAACGATGATTGATGCAGACATCCTGCTAAGAAAATGGTGACTCTTCAGTGTGGAATCTTTTCTATCTCTGGCATGTGTGTCATTTCCTGTTTTTGAACCTTGGGGCTCAACATACAAGAAATATTTAATTTGGATTTTTGGACTGTGTCAACAAGAGTTGGTAGTTTGATTTGATATGTTTAAAGAGATATTGTCTGTAAATTAATCGGGTCACCATAAAACTAATGCTTCATGGATAGTTTATGTATAGTCTCTGGCCGATGATTAATTTTAGAGGCAAATGCTAAATATGAAATAAACTCACTCTTTTTAGCATGGATTCCCTCCAATTTGTTTATCAAAGAGTTGAGTTTCCTACTAGAGGCAGGGTATGTCAATTTTGTAAACAATCCTTTGAACAAATATTTCTTAATTACCTCAACTGCTTTTCTTTATCCGATTTTTGTACTGTAAATTTCATTTTTCCATATCCAACCTACACAGATGCGCTGTATCTGTGACATGCAAGATCAGCCGATTATGTCTCCTCCCTGATATACGATGAGTCAGGGTCTGGTGTTGATACCACTGTGATTGGTTACTGGTGGTGTTAGGGGAGGGCTGCTGTGTTGATAACTGGTATATATATATATATATAAAATTGTAAACACTGACGTGGGACCAAAAGTGAATGTTGTAAATAAAAAGGCAGATTGTTGCTGACCCAGCTCTGTTGTTGCCTCAAATAGTTCAGGTAAATTAACAGTTGATTGTAGAATCATGCAGCCATTTAATATTTTAGGAAATTTGATCAAAGGAAAGGGAAAGTAACTCAAACCTACTGCATTTGCACTGATCTGGAAATAATCCAGACATCAGTTTGATGAGTGTGTTTTTGTACAGTGGAGTATTTATAAATATGGCTGCTTTTGCCTCATAGACTGCTGCAGAAAAATATAATGGTAGCTTTTAGGTTCCTCAGGGCATTTTTGAAGCCTGGAGTTTAGGTTTGGCGTAGAATCATCAAAATCAGGGAAACAGGGTGGAACTTTTTTTTTCTTTTGCTGGGATTTGTGGATGCAGCCACATTAGCAGAATGGAGTCTTGTACGAAGAAAAAAAACCAAACCAATTTTACAATTAAATTGTAAGTTAATTGGAAACAGTACGGTCTATGCAGTAGCTGTTCTGGAGAGTATTTACCATACGAGGGAGAGAAGAAAGCCACTGTGTGTTGGAAACATCACAATATATTTTGCAGCAACTTCCTTGTTCAACATTGACCAACCCCACTTTCTGTAGTTGAGTGAGCACAGTTCTTATTTTTAAATCTGCTGACATTTTGGACATGCTCACTTCCTGTTTAATTTCCAAATATGACATATAAACAAACCACTGGAATTAAATTGGTGGGTCAACGAAAAAACTGCTAAAACTACTAAAAAGGCAGTTATTTAAAAGGTTCCTTTTGTATCTTTTTAATGGACAAATCATTAAAAAAAATTCTACCAGAGAACCTTAGGAGATGTCGACAAACCTATCTTATTAAATTATTTGACTTTTTTTTGGTGTGTGTAAATGTACCTGGTCAGTGCACCAGTACCAGGTGGCCAGTATGGTGAGCCCCAGAGTCATGCCAGGCCAGGGCAGGTCTCCAGTGACGGCGTCTCGGAACAGGTGCATGGCGTCCTGTCGCGGCAGGTGACACGTACTGTTGGGAATGATCTTACTGGGCACCGCCATGCTGTACACACGCTCCAGGTTGCTGTAGCCACCAATCTTGTTGAAGGCTGTGGACAGGAAACACTCAACTCCAACTACACAATCCTTACAAATAACTGCAGTTGTGTTTGTTTTAGAGCCCGACTGACATGGGATTTTTGAGATCAATACCGATTTTAGAGGGGAAAAATTCAGATTACCCATATGGTGGCCGAATCTTTGAGCTGGAATGAAAATAGACCTTTTCTGTGTGGAATGTGCACTGATAAAACTATGCAAAGGTACTCAGGAGGCTGCTTTCTTACACAAATAACTTTATTATACATTATTATACACTATACCTGCAATGTATTAGCCTGGAAACCAGACGTTTACGCTAAGTTAATGTTTGATACCAGGCTAGCAATGTAAGCTATTACATTGTCAGAGAAAAATAAAGAATAAATAAATAACAAATAAGCTAATAAATAGCAAAATAATACTGTATGTTCAGTACCAGTCAATTGCTGACCATTTAAATAAAGAATAAATAAAAAATAAAATAGCTATACAACACCATTTCTAAATCACCCCAAGCATCGTTTTCTGCATTATATGTTCTGTAAAAAGGTTCTCATATCGGAAAACTTAGATCTGGATACCGATATGTCTGTGATAGGCCAATATCGATATATCAGTCAGGCTCTAGTTTGTTTCTAAATTATGATAAGTGTACATACCAGTGATTGTTAAGATGATTGCTCCGATAATCATGATGAATGTCTGTAGCGTGTCGGTGTAGATGACAGCAGCAAGACCGCCTAAAAGGAAGTGAGTGTGTATTATGGGAATCTTTCCAGTGTATCTAAAAAAAAACATGAAAGTACTTTTCCAGGATGTAATTGTGTGTGTGTGTGTGTGTGTGTGTGTGTGTGTGTACCTGCAATAGTGTAGAGGGCAGTGACCACCAGCATGAGGACGGTGGACAGGTAGAGGTTCCATCCCAGACACACCTGAACAAACAACGCTCCAGAGTACAGGTCAGTCTACAGACACAAACACAACAAAGACTCAATCTCATGTTTTTAATTGCATAAATGCACAGAATCACTGGGCTGTTTATATTCAAATAGATATAGTATTTAGCCTTTGTCTCTTTTAGCTATTTTAAAATTCATTTTAGCTATTTTTAATGAATTATTTTAATGTTTCGTCTCGTCTGTTGTATGCCCAGTGTGTTCATTGTAGTGACAATAAAAAATCTTGAATCACAGCAGATGAAGTTAAACGGTGGGAATGTAGCCAAGCAGTGAGTGTGATGCTGCTTCGTTGTGCGTGTGTGTGTGTGTGTGTGTGTGTAACTTTGTCGTACTGATATCTTTGTGAAGACGGACAACAGCAGTGAGAGGACAGCCAGGTAGGTTCTGATCCTCTCTCCTCCAAAACGACGGCCCAGGTACTCCGGCATTGTCACGATCTGAACGCACACACACACACACACACACACACACATTTCAACATCTCCATCACATCACACACAGCTACACAGAAGAGTCAAACATAAGAAGCTCCGGGTGGCTTTAAGGGTTCAGTATGATCTGCCAATTAGCAGCTGGTAAGTCTGATGTGTTCTCACTTCGCCTGGTTTTAAAGTAGGCTAATTATGTACCAACGGAGACAAATTAATTTAGGTTCTTTGTTAGACTGTGTGTGTGTGTGTGTGTGTGTGTGTAGGTGTGTGTTTGTGTCTGCGTGTGTCGGTGTGTGTGTGTGTAACACCCTGTTGGGGAATTTTCAAGGCGGGGGAATGCAGGTGAAGAAAATGTCTTTTGGCACCTAAGTACCTGCTGAACCAGCCTTAACAAGCAGACATGCGCCTGTGTGTGTATAAGTATGTGTGTGTGTGTGTGTGCTGACTAACCCCTGAGGAGATGTAGACAGGCACAAATACCCAGGCCAGAGCCAGCAACACATAGGTGGCCTGAGAGAAAAAAAAAGAAAGAGGACAGAGAGGTTTGACCAGATTGCCCAGTTTGTAACAGTGAGCTGCCTCGCGAGACAGAAATATTTCCGGTCAAACTGAGGTAAAAAAAGAAAGAAAAAAAAAAACTGTTGCTGTGGACTGACTGACTCGTCTGGTACAGCTTGATTTTAAAAACGTTCTGCTGCTGCCCCCTGCAGCGACAAGCCTGCAACAGCTATTGAAGTAAGTTAAAACAAATACACTGCAAAAATAATGATATGTCTTCACTTTGGACATGTTCAAATAGGTAATTGGAAAAATAGGAGATTGGAGCTGTATGTTAATTTTTCTTATACAAATTGTTTGTTTAGTCAGCCGTGTTAATACTAGCCTACAAACCACAACATAAATAACATACGTGGATTAGCAGGGTGGCTTCATTCCAGACTAGAATGTGTTTCGTTATTAATAGATTAATTAGAATCACATCTCATAATGTTTTGTTGATGTGTGTGTGTGTGTGTGTGTGTGTGTGTGTCTGTGTACTCACATTCCATTCAAAACCAGTGACAGCGATTCCTCCAGCAGCTCCGGTCCCAGCCAGACCAATAAACAAACCTGAGCCTTCTGAACTGGCAAAGAGAGACGCTCCGATCTGTGCACACCAGAGATGCAAGAAGGATTGAGAAGGTACCAGGATACAATGTAAAAATAGCCTCTGTTATGGGAAAAAAAAATCCTGTATTCATAATCTATAAAAGGCACTTAAAGTATCAAAAGTAAAATATAATATGTTATCATAGATAGACAGATAGATAGATATACACACATACATACATGCACAGATCAACAACAGGACACCTCCAACATTATTAGAAACCTATATACTCACCACCTATCATTAAAGTGTTCTATATATTATATGGTGCAGCATCCGCACACACACAGAGGTTCAATTATATTTAGTTTCACAATTTGTTCAGCAGTGCATTACTGGGAGGCATACTTATTATATTATCATATATTGCTGTTAATGCTGATGCATCAATGCATAATCAGCATTTTACTGTTGTAGCTGGTCGAGGCGGAGCTAGTTTTAACTACTTCATTTAGAGCTTAGTCCAGTGCTTCCCAACCTAGGGTCCGGGCCCCCTATAAAGGGTCACAAGATAAATATGTGGAGTCATGAGATGATTAATGGGGTAGGAAAAAAGAAAAAACTAAATTCTGATCCACAAATTTTGTATCAATTTTTGTATCCATTTTCTTTTTTACTTTTTCTTTTCCCTATTTGGGCCTATAGTTACTTAAATGAAACCATCTGAAAGGGGAAATTACACTTTGGTGGAACTTCTAACAACTCATAGAACGACTGAATGGTCACAATGGACTTCAACCACACACTGTTTTTTCTTGTCAGGGGTCACAGGATGGGAGCAGCTAATTTAATCTTCAACAATGTGTTTTATAAACTTCTCATATGTTTCTCAATGTAAAATCTTAATCTAATCTAATCTCTGGTGAAGTCTGCCATGCATAACCCACCAACTAATTTACAATAATATCCAAGCTTATGGGTATTTGAAGATCAGTTTATCAGAAAAAGCTTTGTCCAAATACAGATCAATGAAACATCAGCATCCCAAGAAATAGAAAATTTCTCTTTGGTCTTTAT
>JAOVVB010232960.1:0-10280 GCA_028570985.1 Heterobranchus longifilis
AGTCCTTATGCTGCGTTCAAGACACCTCGGAAGTCTGGAAAAAACAAACTCTGACCTGTAAAAAGCGGAAACTCGGGTATCATTTTGAGTTCTGATTGATTTACTTTTTGATGTGTAACGATGCAATATGTTTGTATCGTTTATATTTCTCTCTGATTATAGCACACACACACCCCCCCCCACTATTTTACAAACCATTTCCTGTCTTTCACCGCTCTTGACAACCACCCATCTCTCCGTCTTCGTTTCCTCAGGAGTGCAATGCCTTCTTTTTCAGGAGACAAACTTTACAAAGCCAAGAAAGCGCCGCAACTATATGTGATGGTGTGCAAAACAGGAAGGGAGGTAGCTCAGGGTGAAAAGTGAGCTTTATCTCACAATTCAGAGACAGCTGCTGCTGCCTAACCTTTACTGCTCATCTCCCATCTATCCCTCCTTTCTCCAACCCCCTCAAAGCTTTTTTTTTTTTTTTTTTTTTTTTTTAAACTCTCTGATCACTTTCTTTTCCCTCTGCTTTCACTTTACCGTCTTAACCCAGCTATATTCAGAGAGGGGGTTGAAAAAAAAAAAACTTCGATGGAAGAATGCTGAACATGCCAGAATAAAATCAAAAAAAGAGAGAACGAGAACTGAAAGAGGAAGGATGTTCATGAAATATTGAGGACGACTGCTGCCGCCCTTTGTAATGCGCAATCCGTCACTGTCATTGTGCTTAAATGTGTGCATGTGTGCTCATGCGTGAGTGTGCATTCACACGTCTACATTTATTTGTCTATTTGTTTGTGAGTGCCCCGCATGAAGAAACTTTATCGCAAAAAAGTAGATCGCAGTCCTCTGGCTGTCTTCCTGTCCCCGAGCAAGAGAACATTAAACTACTATTGATCAGTCTATCTCTCGCTCTTTGATTTAATCTAACCATCGTTCAGTGAGTGCTGCCGATGCCAAAATCTGAGTCAAGCAGAAGAGTTGGGAATGACTATGTTTGGGATACAAAATGAGGCAAGTAGTGGCTCTAATAATCCACCAAGCAGCATCTGCACCCCATTATCTTTATCACCGTGCATGTTTATCATCCAACAAGTCCTCCAAAACATACGATAACAAAGGTTGTTTACGACCCACAGGAGCGTTTCCTGAATTAGCACCCCCTAGCAGAGGCGAGCATCTACTGTTATAGTTCGATACCGCTAGCTCACCTGCGCTAGCTAAAGTTACAGCTCAGCCGAGGAAAACGCCGTTAATGTTTACATATCGCGCCGTCACAAACACAAACCTCGCGTCCGTGAGTAGATGCGCGTTTCCTTCTGATACGGTAGGCGAGTGTAGTTCGGTAAAACGAAAATAGTTTCTACATGAAACTGCTCGCAACAAGTTCTGTGGATTATTGATATGATTTCTGGAAAGTGACATCGCTGTTGAGTTTTCCAAATGCAGCCGAGTGCCACCTGGTTCCATTATATTCGAGAGGAGGCAGGCATCTCTACGGCCGATGTCTCCAACACTCGGCACGAAAACAATCTAGAATGATGAATAGCACTACAGGGAAGAGGAAATATATTTTAATTTGGGGGTGAACTGTCCTTTTAAGACCCGATAAATACTGCAGTTTGTGCGCTGATACAGCTGTCGTTAAGTGGCAGTGACTTTAATCAAAACTTTATCACTTAAAATGAGTATTAAGCTTGTAAATAAGCTGCCTCAGCGACACACTAAGAGGCGGCCCTTTTAGCAAAAGGCCAGCGTGTTGCAGCGGAGCGCCTCGACTCGTGGCGTGGAAAATCCAGCTGGTGTAACACTGCATATCCCCTCCGCTCGCTGACACGGCTTATCAGTAGCCTGAGTCAGGAGCCGGGGAGTTAGGAGGTTGAGGGAAATAGCGGCATATTGTTACGGCGGCTGTATCAGTGCCAGCCATATGAGAGGCTGGGTTGAAAAAACGGAAAGGGGAGGGGGGGGGGGGAGGGATGATGGGAGAGCGACATGAAGGAAGGGGGTAAGACAGAAAAAAAGGAATATGTGAGAGACAGAGCAAGTGAGAGAATGAGAGATTACACGAGGAGCGACAGGCGAATTGTGAAAAAGTGGAAGACGGGGGAAGAAGCAAGATTAAAGCTGAACACGCATCCATATCAGTTTGATGTCCATTTTAAAGGCGTCGCGTGTGTGCGCGTTTGCCGGGGGAGGTTAGATAACTGACCAAACCCCTTTTCCCACGGGGGGAACATCGACGACAGCAAACACCATTAAACTTTTACCAGCGTACATTATTGATCAATTCAGCCCTCGATGGAAGATGCTGTCCGTTCACAGAGGCAGCAACTTAAGTTTGGTGCTCCCTGCTCATGAATATGGATGCATACAGTACACCAACTATGATATCGACACAATGGGGACACTTAGGAGGAGCTATATGAAGGGATCAATTTTTATGTGAGAGTATGTGTGAGAGCAAAAGAAAAGGCTGACTTTACAATCTGGCGGTCCTGTCGATATTCGGAACAAAACTGGTTTATCTTCCAAGATGTCTTCTTGTGGATACGATGCAGTGAACTGCTGCCTCGTGCTTTTAGAAGGGAGTTTTACATCTGAAATGCATGCACCAATGGAGGGTTCCTAATGGGCTCAATGCACAAACAGATTCTCCACACACATCTCTCTCATCAGCCAGGAAACACCCCTGTACTGTATCTTGCCACTGCGGACTCTGAGTTGCTAAGCAACGCAGGCTTTCATTGGGAAGTACTGTGAAGTCACATCTCTATTGCTGTGGTGTCTGTAGCTGAGGTGATGGGGCAGAGTTGTCGCAGCTGTAGTACAGAGCAGAACTTTGATGAAGGCATTTGAAAGTCTGTGATGCGTCTGACATTTATTTCATCGTCAACCACACAAACCATCCAGAACATGTAGGATTCTCTGTTCTGTCCTCAATCGGCTAAAACCGGCTTACTTAAGCCCCTTTCACACATGCGCTGCAACCCCGAATGTATCTGTGCATTACCCGGAGGAGCTGTTTGTGAGAACGCAAATGTCCGAATCATTCGGACCGGACATTAAATGGACTTTACCCTGCCAGCTCAAGGGTACAAAGTCTGCATAATGTCCGGTCATTGTCCGGAGAATTCACAGGGAGCGAGTGGCCGTGTTGATGATGTTTATATCATACGACTGGCGAGAAACTGGAAGAAAACAAACATCCGAGGGTGAAAAGAAGGGCAATTTACACGAAGAAGCCAACAAAAATGTCTAACTGGAGAGATTTGGGAACTTCTGCCGGTAAGGGCCGATAGCGCAATCGTCAGAAAAATTCAAGGAACGGCAAGATACGCGGTGTAATCTGTATCATGTCCTCGCCTAAACCAAATTAGACAAACCTATTGTGTGTTACATGTGTGAAAGGGCAACTCCAGATACTAGCCGTGTTTCCAATCGTGGATTTTTATGGGCATTTTGAAGCATCGCAATAGAAAAGCTGGATAGAAATTGCAAAATTCAATAAAACTTTCCGAAATTCCCCAAAAAGTTTTTAGGTTCGCTTTTAGGTTCGGTGGTTTTTGCTTTTGTCAAAAAATTGTTGATGCGCTAAATGGGAATGGAAACACCTTTGCCTAATTATTTCGGACATAGCGAACATTTAACTCTTTCCGCTGCCAGCGTCTTCTCGGATATTCCCGTAACGTGTCTTGGTCTCTGGACAGCATGAGAGATGGCCGATACTATTCAAACTTGCCCAATTAAACTTAATTCCTGAAGACCCATTTTTCTCTCATAGATGCGGTTAGATAGCAACTTGTTTTGTTTCCGGTTTGCAACCTCTACTTCTTCTACTCTGTTTTCTGGTGGATTACAGCCGTGCATAGACTATAGCGCCAACTTCTGACCAAACTATGCCACAGCCAAGTTTACAATTAAGTGGAAACACAGCAGGTGTCCGGACTTGATTCTCTGGACAGCCGGAGTTCATATGAGAAAACGGCTTTACAGACGATACCTCGCTATTCACATCTCAAACGGACAGGTCTCTGGTCACTGGCGTGCAATATGATGGCAAAAGGGTTGATCCAATATCTGTAGTGTCAAAAGGCTACCACTCAGAGCAGAAACGATTCCTCTACTATCCTGTTAAATGGCACCACGCCAACATGTGAGAACAGAGAAAGAGAGGAAAAAAAGGAAGTGGGTGAGAGATTTCACACTTTTGTAGGAGTTGGCTTGGTGACGTAATATCAGGAAATATCACTTCCTCCACTACAGTCAGCAGATAGGTAGAAAGAAAATACTGTACTACAAGGTATCACATAGTGGTACAGTGGCTCTCACTGCCATTTGGAGCTTTGAATATGTTAATTTCTGCAGTATAGTTTTATGACGTACATTATTTGCTCAGTAAAAGGCTTCTTTGCACTGATGACTGTCAAATCAGCAGCTTTGTAAAGGCAAAGTATAACCTTTTGCATGCCACTGATGTCATAATGTTGAAATCTTTATTGCCCAGTGTAATGGCCATCCCCAGTAGTAATTGCACTACTAACCACTCAGAAGCAGATGGAGAGGGATTATGTTATTGTGTTCACATGTGTGAGTGAACACAAGGTGAAAGCCATGTAGTTAAGTCATCAACGTCTTAGAAACATCAAGTCTATTGGCAGAGAATCACTCACACACATAGAGACACATAGAAAGACCATAATCACCAGATAGGAAATTCAGGGTTTTGCAGCACTGTCCAATATCAATTACGGTCAATGATAATGTTTCTGAATGTCCAATACCAATTAAATTCATTATTTGAAATGGTTTTGGACTTAAATTTTTGCTCTGCAGAATCATCCAATATTTCAAAAAATACTGGAATGCTTGTCCAACAAATAACAAGTCTTCGAGTTCAATAGCTCTTCTAGTGTTTTCAATATCGCGTGATCTATATCAGCAGATGGAAAATACCCAGGTACTATTGTTTCCAAGGTCAAGAATGGTTTTTGAATGAAAGAAAATGGAAATGTAGACATCTACAATTCCATGACAAACTCCATTGGCAAACTCCATCTGCTGATGAAGATTATGTGATATGACTGAAAGCTCCAGAACAGCTATTAAACCATAAGACTTGTTATTTGTTGGACATGTTGGTTGCCCAACCCAGTATCCCTTGGAATATTGGATGATACTGCAATGCAAAATGTATGTCCAAAACCATTTGAAATAATGAATTTTAAAAAATGTTGGCATTGGACATTCAGGAAACATCATTGACCGTAATTGCGAATTCAGGGTATTGCAGCATTGTCCAATATCAATTACGGTCAATGATAATGTTTCTGAATGTCCAATTCCAGCATTTTTTTTTAAATGGTGTGGTTGGTGTGTCTTTTGCTAGCTAGATCACAGCTAACATCTGTACAGATACAGATGAAGCCACCTAGAATTTCCCAGGCCTCAGACCTTGCCTGGTCAGTGGCTGGAATGAAATTAATAGAAATTTAAATGTAATTAAATTAAGTTTTTTTGTGAAGGAAGCACCGTATCATGGTAACACCCCTGCAGATGAATGAATGGGTGTGTTTAGCAGCTGGAGGTGAGCTAGGATTAAGCTGGAACTGAGCTGGGAACAGGCTGGGAGGGGAAACTTTAGCTGGCTTCATCTGTAGTAAACTGGGTGTTTGAGGCCAATCAACACAGAGTGCAGTCCAGCTGTAAAAATTGTGCGAAATGACGCAAAAACTCTCACAAAGGTTGTTGGGTGATCAAAGAATGTTGACACCCAACCTCCTCTGTGAGACTTTTTGCATTGTTGTGACACCGCCAACCAACTTTGTCCTTTGCAACTGAGATAGGACCACGAGACATCCTTTGTCAGGAAAAAACAGGAAAGGTTGTTTGAAGAGTTTGACCGAACAACCAATGCTGCTGTGAGGATGCTTTTCTACATGCACAGACAGAGCAATATGGACACACACATTAAAACACAAGGAAATATAGGCACACATAGCCAATCACACACATAGAAACACCTGGGGCCACGAAGTTCTCTCACGACTTAACGGATGTTTGTTCGTCAGACGGGACACAGCACCACATCTGTCATTCTAATTGACAGCGATGTACTGGCCAAGATGTGTGTGTGTGTGTGTGTTTGGATGTACAAGTTGTACAGTATGTGTGAGTGAGAGCTTTAACAGCCCAGGGGAACAGTAAGGATATATATTAGATTTTTGAAGAGAACATGACCTGAAGAAATCTCTCCAATGAGTGTGCATGTTTTTTGAGCGTGTCTCATATCTCATGTCCAGTTTCTGGCAAACAGGCAGCCAATATAATAACACCGCAATTTGTTAAGTCATTTTGCATGTTATCACAACGCATTTTTTTTTGCTTTTCGCGTGTCATTTCACGCCATGTAATTGCAACTGTAAACCCATCGGCGGCAATACTAGACGCTAAATGCAACTGCTCCGGAAGTGAGGAGACGTGGTATAAAGACCGAGAAAGTCCACGTAGGGAAGAGGACGGGGTGGATGGATGGGTCAAACAAACACAGGACTTTCACCCAGGAGACTGCTGTTCATGTCCTGTGTGACCAATGTAACTACGCTAGTACGTAACCACGTCACGTAACTACATCACGTCCGAAACAAACATACGTATTTTAAACTGGTCTTTTGGTCTTTTCTGAAACCTAACCAAGTAGTTTTGCTGGCTTAAGTTAACCGAGTAGTTTCACAACGTTAACCACGTGTTTAAAACTGCAACAGCGTTAAATAGAACGATCACGTGTTTAAAACTGTCACCGTGCAGCCGCTTCACAATGTTAAATAGAACAGTCATATATGTCGATTTGCGAGTCATTGGCAAACGACCTACAGTATTCCATCATTTAGATATGAGCATGTGTTGCCCACTTGATATAATGTTGAGATATTTATGTTAAGTACTTAACTTACATATGTAAACTTAATTTATGTAACAAACATACTAATTTGAACCCAAACCACAATGTTTTCCTAAACCTGATCCAAGTGTTTTTGTTGCCTAAACATAAGTTTTGGTTGAATTCACAACGTTACTATGTATGAAGCGTTATAGTTTGACGTGTAAAAGTAACATCAAAGGATACTGACCCCAAGTGAGTTAAATGACACGCGAAAAGCTATGTGCTATTTATACGCTTTCCCATGAGATCGCGTTACGAATACACAGGGAGGGAGAACGGAGGACTGAGCAAAAATATCTGTACAAAGAAGCAAAGATTAAGAGGTGAGAGAAGAACAAATTAAACAGGCAAAAAGCGAGAGAAGATTGATGAATAATTGATCCGAAGGTCGTGTGACGCTTTAATCCTCGGCCGAGTGATTTTTTTTTTTTACCAAACACACGCAAATGCGGAAAGCATGATAACATCACTAATGGCTGCTACTGTCTGATAGACCTGTGGTGGTCGCACATTCTCAGAAGTCCTGAGATGCAACTGGTCTGTCAGAAAGTGTGTGTGATAGACGGGAGAGAGAGAGAGAGCAAGGCCAGAGGTCGGGCGGTGTTTCAATTCCCCGTAGCTTCTCATTAATTAAGCATCGACTGAATCGCTCTCTCGCTCTCTTCCTGTCTATCTCTCTCGCCCAGTCTGGAGTCTGCCACCGTTGCCATTTCATTCATAAGCGCAGCTATTTAGAGGCCTCCTTCCATTCAGTGGAATTAGCATTGAATGCACAGCCACACACACACACACACACACATACAGTACACAAGTGCCGGAGGAAATCCAGTTAAATGCCACAGTAAACAAATAAGCCCTTAATTCTTTAGGGAGAGGAAAGAGAAAAACACACCTCCTGCTGCACTGACAGGTTAGCGAGAGGTCGACTAGCAAACACAATGAGAGAATGAAGAAAAGCTTACAGGGAAAAAAAAAAGCTGAAGTGGAAGTGAAAAGAATGCCCCGACTAAAAATATGCAAATAGAGGGAAGGCACGATATGAGAGAAATGCGGCGCAGCGCCAGAATCAGCATGATTAACATGAGGTCAGTTTTATCAATGCTGCTTATCTGGCCCCGGAACAGAACTCAAGCTAATATTAGCAGAGGCACGCTACTGTAGTCTGCACGCACATACAACAGAAATGATAAAACATGAAAGCTCTCATACACAGGGGATATTCATGTGTAAGATACAGGTCAGATACCCGGAAAAAGCTAATTAGCAATCAGTGCTAACAACAGGGAAATTTGTGCAATGACGGCATGCACATGCACGCACACAGGAAAACGCTAAAAAAGGCTATCTGGACCCTCAAGCGTTGGAAAGGGCTAAAATAAGATGATTTGAATGAAAAACAAATCTAATACTGTTAGTTAAGCAATCATTCTGCTTTATTCCTGCGTGGGTGTGATTTTCTTACTTTTGTCCATCATTGCTAAACATGGATTACTGAACGGGCCCACCGGGCACAGGCCCCCAGGGCCCAAAGTGTCGTTGTCAAAAAATTAAATAGAGACACAAAACCAACTTGCACTGTCTCATAATCCACCCGTGTTGCTAACTGAGCACTGAAGTTAATTTTCAACCTTTGGGAACAGTATGTGCAACAAAATGATCTCAAATCACCTGAAAGGTCCACTTACTATCTTTTCCAGAGCTTTCTACTAGAGATGCACCGATTTCAAATTTCTTGGTCGTTTCCGTTTTTTTAACGGTCTGACCTGCCGATTCCGATATTCTCTTTGAACTATAATTTAAAATCTTTGTGTTTTTCTGTGTTATCATAAGTTAAAATCATTCAAAGTGGCCTTTAACATAAATAAAACATCATACAAATGATCAATCAATGTAAAAAGTAGCATTTGGTCTCAGTTATATGCATATGGAATATGATGCACTATCCAAGACAAGATTTTGCATAGAGCCCCCAAAAAGTTGCTAGCTGGTGTAAAAGTTTCCAGAGCTGCAGGATGAAGATGCAGCTGTCAGAGAGGAGAAACATGTTGCCGAGGATATAATGTGATGGAGAGATCTCATTGCAGCAAAGTTAAATCTCATAGGGAGGAAGAGGAGTCAGTGAGTAAGTGATTAACGTTAAAACATGATTTGAGCTGTTAAACTACTGGTAATTATGTTGCCGTCAACAACAGTTAACGTTAGTTAACGTTAGTTATTAACAGTTATACAACCTTATATTGACTTGCTGCAGCATATGGCAACACACTCCTCTCTCTACCTCTCACTCGCTAACGTGATGCACAGAGTTGTTCCTTAAAGGAGTTTGCTACGTGTTTAACACATTTAAGTTTAAAAAAAAAAAATCTATTGTAGCCTACAGTGCTGGGAACCTGCTGTCTGTGGCTGTCTGATCCTCTGTGCTCTGACTGTGGCTGTCTAAGACCGCAGTCTCCGCGATGTAAAACCCTCATGCTGCATGTGTGTTAATTACATTTTACTGACAGAAAAATCGGATGTATGAGACTGATCTCGGCCGGCCGCCGATCTCAGCCGATCGGCTGAAAATCGTCCGTTTTTGATCGGCGGCTGATTAATAGGCGCATCTCTACTTTCTACCGCATCTCAAGGTCTTCTTCAGCAAACGGAGCTGGCTTAGGTGTCACGAGGTGTGCCCAAATGCCACACCTAAGTCTCGAGACCTGAGCAAGCCCTGTTTGTTCAAGAAGACCGGGAGTTGCGGCTAAAAGCTCTGGAAAAGGCTCGTAAGTGGACCTTGAGGTAAGATTGTTTTGTGAGGCTGTATAATATACTGCACATAAGAAGTGAATGTGTAATTGTCATAGTCATCGAGATGTCATGATGCTATGCTATGCATTGGAGTATACTACACTAGTTTTCCACAAAGCCCTCATGTATTAAACTTGACTCCGATCCTAAAAAAGCATGGATGTCTGACAAGCTTGAAGTCATTCTTCTCCACCTGTACAACAGCAACAGTGTGCGCTCTAATCTTTCTTTCTGTGGCTTTTTTCTCATCTGAACATTTTTTAAAAGAACACAGAACAGCCTGTTCTTGCCATCTTCTCTTGTCCTATTCTGAATAGGGACAAGAATAATAATGTTCGCTCTTAAATCACAAACAGTTTTTTTGATGAGATTGGCTGGTGTAGCATGAGGAGACATCTCTCAGACTGCAGCCGCTGGGGAGATAGTGTAGAGGTTTGGTTTTTATTACTGGTACTAAAATACATTTCAAATGTTGAGAGGGATATTAATTTAGTTCTGCGGTTGTAGGCACATTACCACAGCGTGCATACACACATTCATGTACTTATAGATAGGCGTCTGTGTG